>JAJOOR010037060.1:0-22432 GCA_036250505.1 Solanum acaule | reverse complement strand
ATTTAATACCGTATTTTAAACATATATATTTGCCCACGTGGACATAAAAAATAATGTAAAATTATAAATAGTAATGTGTCCACGTGGGCACATATATACCTTTAAAATACACTATTAAATAGTTCAGGGGGTAAAAAATACACTATTTAATAGTCTAGGGAGGTAATAGGTCCTCATGAAAGTTTAGTATAACAACAACAAATTCGACCAAAGTTGGGGTATTTTTCAGACTCTTATCCCTTTCTTTTTTATTAATTTAGTTCAATTTGAAATTAGATTTACTATCTCTTCATGTTGTAATACTTTTAACAGGTTTCTTGCTTTCGGCACCACCAAAATTGGTAACACTCTTCCACCTTGTATTTACTTGCTTCAATTAACATGATATTTATACTATTGTTCGTTGAAGTTGATCGCTTTTAAAATTAAAAAAGAACAATTAGTATATGTTTGGTGAATATTGTATTCTTGAGCATCTTTTTTGTTTGACCTAAAGAATACTAATTAGATAGAAATAAATCACATTTACATCACAAATATATATTGTATTAGTACATCTTAGCTACTATAGCCATACAATGACAAGTGTGGAAGAGCTCAAGAACCAATGCCTACCTATTAGCAAGTTGAAGAAATATGCAATAGAATGGGTGATTTAAGTCTTAGTCATTCGGCGGAGCTTAACAAAAGAGTACAAAAATGCAAATGGTGAAGGTATTCATTGGCAACTAATATTCGTCGACGAAGAGGTAACTATTTTTTTTAATTATATTCATTACTTAATATGTTGACTTCTTTTGAGAGTCTAATGATTATGAGTCTTCCCAGATGAAAGCAAGATATTCAATAGCTTTGACTCAGCTGAAGATGAAACCAACAATTACCAAGAAGAATATCTAAATACTTTAACACCAAACAGTCTCCCGCCACCTAGGTATTGAAAAAAATACATTATGAATTACAATCATTAAGAGGAGGTAACAAAAATGAGTATGGATATATTTGGACATATCTTATTAAATGCAAGTTAGAATAAAAGGAAAATGCACTCATCATGCTGCTAAGGAATTTAGACCCTTCAAATGTCTTATGCAATGGCACCCGAATGATATGCCGAGGCATTGCCCAAAAAGTCTTCCATGCCGAAATATCAAGTGGTCATTGTGCAAAGAAGCATGTGTTTCTTCCCAGAATTCAACCGTCACCACCAGAAAATGAAGGCTATCCATTTGAATTCATTCGAAAGCAATTTACAGTACGCCTTTGCTTTTCAATGACTGTAAATAAAACGCAAGGTCAAACAATTCCAAAAGTTGGTTTGTATTTTCCCCAACATGTTTTCTCACATGGTCAATTGTACGTGGCACTTTCAAGAGGGATATCTATGTCCACAACAAAAGTACTTGTCCTAACAGAGCAACCCAAACACCAAAAGGGTGCATACACAAAGAACATCGTCTATAAGGAAGTTTTAGGTATGATAACCTCATATACATATATGTCAATTGTAACACATATAATTAACTCTTTACAAATCGTACAGTCCTAACAATATTACATTGCTTCAAATCTCAAGTTTAGAAGACACAGACACAGACACACCTATGCAAACATAATCGATTCTTCATCGACCCACACTCCTCAATGCGTTCATTTCATATTCATGATAATTCTTTTAGTCCCTCATAGTGACATTTAACCCAACATTGTACACACTAAAAACATGAGGAAAAAGAAGAAGACAGATACTTCATGCTTTATTCTATTGTCTCTTTTATTGTTTCTTTATGGTTTAAGTTTCTTGTTTGTTGATATTGTATTGCATTCTAATGTTTTAATATTATTATTATTATTCATAATTTACAGTACTTTCATGCTTCATATTTGATGCTTCATATTAAGGTGATGTTGTCGTTCATAATTTACCACATAAATATCCTCTATATTATTAAATGCATCAATTAAATCTTTATCCCTTAACGAGATCAATAATAACTCATGCACTCATGACAAGACTATTTGACACAATGTACACTTCTACTACATTAATAATATAAGTGGGAACAATTTAAGTCAAAAGTTGAATTACGAAAATATCCTTTACCTATTAATTTATTTTCTTAAAATCATTTTAAATTATTTTTTCCATTTAAAATCAACTTCATAACTACACCTTTTCATTTTCCTAACATATCATGTTATAATCATAAATAAACAATAAATAAAAAAATAATAAAAAATAAAATAAAAAATAAAATAATAATAATAATAATGATAATAAATTATTAAAAGTAGAAAGCTCAAAAATATAAAGTTGGATTACCATTTTACTCCTATACTAAATAAAAAAGTTATAAAATAATTTATTAATTAAATATTAAATAATAATCATAAATTAATTTTTCATTTTTTCTTCACATAAAAAAAGTTAAATAAAACTTCTATTAAATTAGTAAATATAGTAAGTATATATATAAGTGGAACCAAAATATTTTAAAAATTGAACTGTCAAAATATCCATAAAATATTGAATGACATCAATATCCTTCAATCAAATATTATTTCTACAATAATATTGTACAAGAATATAAATATACATTTAGTTCAATGCATTAGGCTATTGGTTTGAGTTTGTATATTTGTCTTCAATTTTTGTGCAACTTATCACACACTAGTTATAATATTTTCAAAGTTCTTGTACTAATTAAGCATGAGATACACGGGCAACATACATGTTCAAGTATATATATATATATATATGGTTATAACAACTCAACACAATTTAGCATGGAACACACGTGCCCAACACTAGTATATATATACATATATACTAGTATCTTCCACATTATATAATTGCATAATATATATTTATAGTTATAAATTTATGTGTACATTGAAAAAAAAAACATTTGATTGCAATATAAACTGAAAATAGGTATAAGATAAGAAATCAAAATAGATACCCTCATTTCAAACTATAAGCATAATAAGAATATGTATTTCTCGTGAGTTTAAAATCACACCTCACAATAATCCTTGCAATTCATTGAGAAACTTCCAGTACATCTATATCTATATTCTATATTCTTTTAAAAGCATGAACTGCTAACTTGACTGTTAAATTACTATAATATCCCTAACTTAGGTTGTGACTTTTTCGATGAGTTGTAACTTTTCTGATAAGTTGTGACTTTTTTCAAAGGGTTGTTATTTTTCGATTAGCTGTGACTTTTCCAAAGAGTTGTGACTTTTTCAATAAGTTGTGACTTTTCCAAATGGCTGTGACTTCTCGGAAAGGTCACGACTTTTCAAATAAAGCACAAATAACACTTTTCCAAAGAGTTGTGATCTTTCTATGAGTTGTGACTTTTCCAAAGAGTTGTGATCTTTCTATGAGTTGTGACTTTTCCAAAAAGTTGTGACTTTTAGGAAAGGACATGACTTTTCCAAAGGGTTGTGAATTCTCGAAAATGACATCAGATAAGGCACAAAAAAAACTTGTTCATACTATCCTTTGTTGACTATAAATAGAGGGGATTCCTCTCATTTTTGAACAACAATTTTTTTTAATCTTATACTCTTCTTCTTCTTGCATTTTAAAATTTTTGTGTGATTTATTGTCGTTGAGTGAGTTCGATGTTTAACAGAACATGAGGTACCACTATTATGATGAAGTAAGTTTTTCTATCCTAAGAGGGTATATTCCATAACCTCGAGTACTTGAGGAAAATAATTTTGATGATATAATAATTATTGTTTTGCTTAATATATACTTTAGTATATAATGTTCCAATATATGAAGTTTACATGATGTAGTCTAATATCATTTATTTTTGTTTACAATTTCTCTTGTGATGTAGATATATGCTTCTGAATATCTTTTTCAAAAATTTAGAGAATTGTCACGATTTTTTTTATGCTCAAGACAAAAGAATGACTTTATTTATCAATGTTACCTATGCGATTTAGATTGTTAGGAAGTTTGCTTCAAAATAGTATATAAACATTGCCCTTTTGTTTTACTTATTTACTATTTCTTAATATTTCAGTATTTTAGACGAAGAAAAGTTCATATGACTTGTAATAACATCAATTGAAGTTTGTATTAGTTCAATTTTATTATTTATTCAATAGCTAATTTTTATGAGATAAATTTTATTAACGCAAATATATATTTATATTTGTGTAGGTATTTGTATGTAAATTAAAGTATTATATATGTCACAGATGTATTATCAAGTTAACAAGATCTTCTAACTTCAAAATATATTATTTTAAAATGTTCCGAGTTATTTAAAAAAAAAAACTGACAATGAATGTGAAAATATGTGAATATATATGAATTTTTTAAAATTTATCATTTTCAAAATAATTTTTTTTCTTTACAAAATAAAAATTATATTCAATAATATGGAATAAACATTTACATTTTGTCCCTACACTAAATTAAAATCTAATAACTATAAAAAATATATTAACATTAATTAAAAGTCTTATTTATTTATGTAATAATAAAATTTATTAGAAATTCAGTTATTGCACATTAATTCTTTAGTTATAACATTATACATTCTCTTAGTTATTACTAATTATTGTAAACGTTATTCACACTCTTTTACATTCTTAGTTGTAATATTATGAATTTCATAGTTATTACATTAATTATTTATATCTTTCATCTTTCCTTATATTAACTTTTGATCAATAACTTTTCATATTATTATACCGCCCCTATATATGTGATAACACGGTGTTGTTATTTTTCCTTTGACGAATCATGCTTGGTTGAATAAATTAAAAATTGTTTAAAAGTATATGAACTATATGGTTGTTGGGTGTAAGATGAACAAGTGATTTATATATATATATAATTTCACATATATTATATATTCTTTAATTTTAATTTTTAGTTTTTTCGGTAAAAAAAAAAGAAACATTTCTCGGTTAACTATGGATAGTCAGATAACTATCTTTGATTTGTGTACACAGTCAATCAAGAAGTCAAATATGAGAGCCAACAACAAGAACGTCATCTATTATGTTATAACTTATAAAATAAAAATTAATATACAAAAAATAGTTCTAAAAGATAAAATGTAGTTGTTCTCTTCACATGTTCATATGACGTCTAAACAGTTTAACGTGGAATACACGTGCAAAGCACATCTTGTTAGATGACAAGAAAAATACACAGCAAATATCGTCTATAAGGTAATATTAGTGAGATACGACTAATTACATAATTGAACCTCAGCAAATTGAAATATATATATATATTATTGCATTTAACTAATAAAAAATTTCATTGACCATCTTCATAGGTTTGCGTAAATAAGAGATATATATGACGATACACATTGAACATTCACAAAAGAATTTGCAATATTATTTTGTGCTAAGCTTATTATTCATATCTTTGCTTAAATAAGCATTACTATTCATTATAACATATATTTTCTGAATTGGTAATCACGTGCAACGCGTCAAAAAACTAGTACATAAAAAAATGTATAAAGGAAACTTGAAATGAATAACAACAATATTTATATTTCAAAACACTATAAAGTTAATTTTCCCTTTTGCATTATAATATGACCGGTTGCACACAAAAACTTCTACTAAAAAAAGGAAAGACAAAATTACAAAAAATAATATCAACAAATTGGAAATAAAATGAAAAATGCAAACAAGAGGAAGAGAAGAAAATATAGGTAGAAAATGTTCACCTAAATATGAATAAGGAAACCTGTTGAGTGAAACAAGAGTAATGCATAAGTGTGAGCTAATATATGGAGGAAATTGACAGATGTAACAGTTTATAATGAATATTGAAACGACAACTCTTCAATTTCTCCAAATTTTTATAACTATATGAGCTCAAGATAATATAAATTTATTAATTTAATAAATTACATAAATAAACAACATATATTGACCGTATGCGTAGTCAATAAGGTAGTGGAAAAGACTCTTCCTGAAATTATTATTATTTCTTGAAAGTATTTTTGAACTTATAATATTAGTGCTATAGAAAATCATACAAAGCCATAAGGTACTATAAGTTTTTATAATAATTATTTTATTAAATTATATACCTATTATTTATTTTTAAATATTTATAATCATTCTGGAAATGTATAAACTAATTTTGAAAAGCTTGTAAAATAAGAGAAATTATTATTTCCTATCAGTTATTTTAGCTATTATTAGCACTTAGTAAGATAACATTTAAAAAGGCAACCCCCTTTAAATATTCATTGTTTCTAAATTAATGTAGCCAATAACTTGAAATGTTTTGACATTTTGATTATCTAAACATGTTGAATTTTGTTTTTGAACCCAAAACATGTAATTAAGCCTTGAGTGAATTATAGTTTTATTATTTACTATTTAATTAGTTAAATAATTTATAATATTTTGATTTAGTGAAAGGGAAAAATGGTAATCCAACTTTGAAGGTTGGAGTTTTCCACTTATAAAAGAAAGCACAGAATAATATAATATAATAATAAGAAGAAGACAAGAAGTATAGATAGAAGTGAGAACTTTTCTTATATTCAAGTATGTCTTCCAAATGGTGAATGATATCTCTATTGATAGTGTTGAGATATTACTCTCAAAGGTCACAAACTAGTAGATACATAGTTATCCAAATGGGTTATTATCACCTTGAAAGCATATATACATGAATACAATTAAGTCTTGAATAAATCTAATTGACAATCCACACAATTCAATGGCTTTATAACACTCCCCCTTTGATGTCCCTAGATAATGTGTCTTGTTAAAACCTTACTAGAAAAAATCCAGTAGGAAAAAGCCTGGTGAAGGAAAAAGAGTACACACATCTCATAATACGCTTTAAATGTTTCCTCATTGAAAACCTTACCTGGAAAACCTAACTTGGGAAAAGACCATGGTTAAGGAAAAGAGTACAATGCGTATTTCACTCCCCCTGATGAAAACTTCATTTGATATCTCGGAGACGACGCATTCCAATCTTATATCTCAACTTCTTAAATGTTAATGTTGGCAATGCCTTAATGAATAAATTAGCAAGATTATCACTTGAACGGATCTGTTGAACTTCTATCTTACCATTTTATTGAAAATCATGTGTGGAAAATAAAAACTTTGGTGAAATGTGTTTCGTCCGATCACCTTTAATGTATCATCCTTTCAACTGAGCTATACATGCAACATTATCTTCATAAATTGTGGTTGGTATATTATTTTTTTCAAAGAAAAACAACACATTTCCTGAATATGGTGGATCATTGATCTCAACCAGACGCACTCTCAACTTGCTTCATGGATGGCTATTATTTTTGTATGATTTGAAGAGGTGGCTACCAACGTTTTGTCACGCCCCAAGGCTACCCCCTGAACGTAAACACGGGACCTAGGATCATGAGTAACCCCAAGCTAACCCTGAGCTTGCATATCATATGCATACTAAAAGATTACTGAATAAAATATATTATGCGGAAGCTTAAAACCATAATTAACTGAAAGTGGGAAATACCCAATACTAATCTGAATATATAAGATTGTGAGTTTAATAACAACTGGAAGATCAAACTGAAAACTAAAGTTGAATCTAGTACTATGTCTGAAAAAACCTCTAACGGACTAAAGTTGCTGGGACATGCCCCCAACTAACTCTAGCAAAATGGAAAACTGAATAAAACGACTAGAGTGTAAAGTATTTCTATTGTCCTTGAAGTATGAGGACTCACCACTAAAGCTGTTGAACTGGAGATCGAGAACCGATCTATGCGTGATCTGGATGCTAAGTACCTGAACCTACATCATGAAAGGATGTAGGGCAGAGTGTGCGTCAATACTTGGAATGTACTGAGCATGTAAGATATAGAGTATAGCTGAATAAAATATATAACTGAACAAAGCATACTGAGCAATAACTTAATCTGAACTGACTGTAAATGCTGGAATATACTGAAGACTGAACTAAATGCAATGACCAAGGACTAATTTTGAACATGACATACTGAGACTGGATGCTGAAATATAACTGAAAACTTGGTCAAATACATTGAAGTTTGACTGTGGAAGCTACTAATAACCGACATAAAACCACGTGAGCTAAACATGGAGTCCGATGTATACGCCCCATCGAGAGGACCCAATATACCTTGCTAGGGGTATAAAGGCATAACTTTTTTATTAACATTTCAAACACACCTCATCCAATTCTAGGTGCAAACCATCATTAACTAGTATAAAACCCAACTAAGAGTTAGGGTCGAACCCACATGGAGTGGTACATGTTCAAATTAAACTATGAAGTACAAACGTGGTCTAATTAGTTATAGGAATAGAAATTATCGAAAAAGACATGTAAACAAGTCTAAGGGGTTGGCAAAAATGTCAGATGGGGGGAGGGGGGTTGGTTTGCAATTATCAGCTACAACACAAACAAAACAAGAGAAAATAACAAAATAGAGAGGAATTCTCAGGATGTGATCGATTATAGGCAAATTTCACTATATGGGCAATTGAAACTACTAATAAATAGCTAATTATCAGTGGGTAGGCTGGACTATGAGTGAAATAGTTTTCTCTCGAACAACAATCACGTTTCAAGTGATTTCTTTCGAACATCAACAAGCTTAGCAAATAAGAACAGCCCACAACCTTAATATATCCTCTCTCTCGAGCAAGATGGGTAGGATTGGGTTTACGATTCACTCTTTCGAGTTGAACCCATATCAACCTAATATCTACAAACCATTAATCAAGAGCTTTGATTCCAAAATCTCTCTCTCAAACAAGCTAAGAACTCAAAATTAGAATTGCATTTGCAACTACAATTTATAGATTAAAACACAGCTAATAATGATTAAACCCACTTCAACTAATTCAACCCATAATCACATGATCACACCCCAAGAATTGGGGTTTTAGCCAAACATCATAAAAAGGTAAAAACAATTACCAACTCGGTTATCAAAAATTACCAACTCGATTAGCCATCAGTTAGGTAATAGTCTCCAAGCCTTTACAATGTTCCAAAATAGTTAAGTTCAAAAACCCAAGTCAAAATCCTTAAAATTCTACAATAAGTACTCAAAAACTTAGAGAAAACTCTACTCTAGAATGGGAACTATAATATCTGAGTGAGAACAGGGTGAGAATTTCTGGGAACTGTAGGAACTCCCCAAAATTCCTTTTAATTTTTTTTATACTTTCCCAAAATTTAGCCTGAAAGTCCAGTTGGCGGATTAAGTCGGGCTCGCCGACTTGTTCGGCGATCCGCCCTTTTGCTCTCTTCCATTGCCATTTTGCATTGGTTCTCAGCATCCAAAGTCCTGTAACTTTGGGCGATCTAGTGTGTTACCACGGAATCGATCGACGATTCGCCGATTACCCATTTTTGTCAGCGACTTGGTTTCTTCCCCCAGGGCTGGCACACTAGAACTTTAGGCGAATTAAAGAGCCACTCGACGGTTCGCCGAGTGGTCTTGGCGATCACCATGATAGCCTTTTCTCCACTTATTCAGCTTGTTTTGCTCTCTTTTGCCAAGTAGTGTCCTTGCATGTCTCCTTTTCTCATATACCTGAAAATTAACGCTTTAACATCAGTTTATAGCATAATTTAGGCATTTGAGGACAATAAAACTATCAAAACAAAGCCCTAAATGAGTCCAAATCTCGGACTCATCAGCACCCCCAACTTAAACTTTTGCTTGTCCTCAACTAAAACTCAAGATTAGCAGTTCAATAAGGATGTCTCATATAGTGCTGCATAATACTTAACAAGAATGCACACAAAAGCTTCAAACTACACATACAATGCTCAATTGTGCACTCAAACATTCAAATTGTGACTCACCATTATCAAGGATACTCAAGTTCACAATATCTGCTTCAAATGCAAGTTCAAGCTCAACAAAGGTACTCAAATGCCCTCACAACAAAGAGGATTCTTCATTCACATAAAAAATTTCAACAATTTAAAGTCTTGGAATCACATACAACTCTCACACTCAAAAGACGAACATATGCATGACTTCACCCATAGGATTGCCCTTATTTTCCAATCAACATTCATTTCAGCTCACTAAAGATCACAAAGGTCTTTTTAAGTCTTGTAACGGGGTTGAGTGCAAAGGTATGGTCATTAAGGTTTAGTAGTTTCTACCTTCATGTAGTATGGCTAGAAAATTACTCTTTCTCCTTCTCTTTCACATTCAAACATGTTCAACCTCCACCCCATTATTCAACTAGACATGAATCACCGGATACCCCATTTTTCACTATGTCCACACACTTTATTTCACAATTCTTGCTCTTTTTCAGTCTTGTTCTTTTCTTCTTCTTTCTTTTTTTTTATTTTTTATATAGAGGGGTTCCATCTTTTTCAAAACAGTCCAACAAAGGGGGAGTTGTTTTTACACTTCTTGACTTTCCTTCTTTTTCACCACACCCCCAACTTAGGGTTGGCTATTCAAACATACCAATACTTCATGAAGGTTTTAGGTGACGGGATAAAGAGGTCAAAGTTGTTCAAGTTTCTTCCAAGAAAAGGATAGGCTCAAAAGGTGCCAAGCTAGGTTCACACATCTCACAAGGTTGGTCACAAAGAGGTATATTGTCAAATTTGGCTCACTCTTCAAAATTCTTGCCTAAGATCATTTCAATTGTTCACTTCACTCAATCAATTGGACCAACGGGGGCAAGTTCTAGGTGTCATCAAATACAATGTTCAAGACGACCTCACCACACAAGGCATTGGTACCAATATCAAACAAGACTCCACACTTTTTAGCTAGCGTGGAATGTTCATTACAAGAGTCTCATTCGACAATCGACTAGTCACAACGAGATGCTAAAAGTTCACATATGGCCTATGTAACTTAGTTTGCCTCATCATAGCCACACATTTATGTCGTTCAATTAAGATCACTATTCAAGTCATCAGTATTGACCACAATCGATACTCAAATTTGCACAAGAACAACCACAATCACACACACAAGAGGTGGCAAAATTTTAAAATTGGTTCAAAACTACTTTTCACATCAAAACAATAGGCCACAAGCTAACAAACATCAGCAACACAATTCAACAACCAAGATATATATCAAAACCAATAAGCTCAATATTCACAAAACCATCATCAAAACCAATATACACAAAACATCCCGAAGGAGGTAGGTATGGAAATACCTCACCCCACCCAACAAAATATGCAGTTGTCCTCAAATGCAACTAAAACAAAAATAGTGTATAAAAGTAACAAAGAGGGAGGGGAAAAGTCATCCTGCCAGGCTAGGCCTGGGGTGAAGTTTGCATCTCAGTCACTCCATCTGTCGGGTAATCAGTGCCCGGTGTCTCAACAATCATGGAAGTATCTCTCAGAGAGTCTTGTTTAGCTGTCTCAAACATGGCACCTTCTAAGTCAGCCAGGTCCTCATAAATAGCCTCCTCACGCACACCAAGTTGCTCCTCGTATGTCTCGGTCTCGGACTCAGCAGCAGTAATATCAGCCCTAATCTCATCACCGGTAGTAGCCGGAGGCACCTCAAAACAGGCTGGAACATCTGCACTTGGTTCATCTGGGATCTCTATCATCCCAAATATCAAAGTAAAGTCTGTGGAATTTAGATGGTCAACATCCTTCATCGGCTTAGAAACATCAGCCTTCAAGGCTGTCACGTCCTCCGTAGCACCCTATCCTCTCTCACAAACCTATACTCTCATTGTGAGGGCATCAATAGAAGCCTGAGAGGTCTAAATGCAGAAGTGATAGCTCTCTCGTTCATCCCAGGCACTGCTGCCTCTAGCTGAGAGGCACGCACATCAATAGAATGGGCTAGGTGCCTCATCTTGAGAAGCATGGCCTGGGTGATTTGACATCTTTTTCCCTTATGAATGATGTCAAACGCTCCATCATTGGGCAAAATATGTCATTTAGCACAATTCGGGGTTGCTTAGACATCACCTCACTAGACCCAATACATTTTTATCACAACCCAATAGTTTAGACTCAATTTTAACAATCAAAGACACGGGAATCGATCAATTACGCACAATAGGCACTAATTTAACTCATTATGGGCAATCCGACACTTAAACAACGATTAAATCATGCTACCCAACAAAACTCAACAACAATTTACCAATTTTAATTCAAGTTCAACCACATATGGAGTTTGGGGTTTGAAAACCCAACCTTTTATGCCGAAAATGATAGATTGTAATGCTAGGTGGCAAAGTTCCACAATCCTGAGCAAATATTTCACAAGATACGAAGGTAAAAACACAAGAATACGAAAGATTTAAAGTCGGGTGAGAGGATATGGGAGTTGAAAATTTAAGAAAGTGAAAAGATTTTGAAATTTTAAACTGATTGGTCTTTAAAACCTTTCAATTTGCACTCCGTTCGGTGGTATAATTCGTGCCCATCGAACCACTCGTCGATGCTTCGAGTGGTATTTTGGCTCGCTGAGTTTTACAGGACTCCTAGCAATTTGGAGGTTCAAACGGCAGACAAAGTCAGGCTCGCTGACCTGTTCGACGAGTTGGCGATTGAGATTTTAGCTCACCGAGATTTATAGAGTTCCCCATCAAGCTGGGTGGTTCCAATGGAGGTCCAAGTTGGGGCTCACCGACCTCTTTGGCAGTTCACTGACTGGACTTTTTCTCGCCAAATTACCCATTTTCCAACACTTTTCACTTTGCAAACTGTACAATCAACACCCGTTATTGAAAAATAACAATTAAAACACCAAAAAACTTGGGTTGCCTCCCAAGAAGAACCTTAGTTAACATCGTGGAATAACGTGGATACCAATTCAAGCTTCATTTTTGCGGTTGGTTGTTGTGTCACTAGGTAACTCTCCTTTTTGTCTTGGATTCAATTAGGTCGAGATTTAACCCATTTGCGTTTCCAGTTGCTTAATAGAGACTGAGTGAGAAGTCACCATCCTATTGGGAGTTTATACATCCTTCTTCATCTCTTTCAACACCTTGTCCGACCCTTCAACTTTGTTGAGAATGCGTGAGAGCATGTCTTCCTTATGGATATTTTCTGACTCCTTGGGCTTTTGACGTCCATGGGGTGGGACGTATTTATCATTGTCACCCTCTGTTTCCTTCCAAGTAACGTTACGGTCACGCCACTCTCTTTCATAGTCTCTCCAGCCATCATCTCTATTCCAACCCAAATTTCCACCCGGCCTTGGATAGTTTGCACGATATCCTCGTCCTTGATTAGCTAGGAAGTTCACTTCCTCATTATACAGTGCTTCAAACTAAGCTTCTTCATGGTATGCTCCACCAACACCCATATCACTTATACTCTTTTACCCACTACCCATCACATTTTTTGCCAAGATTTCTAGCTGGGTCATCATTTTGGCCATGTTTTGGTTTCTCTCTTAATCCTTCTCGATCTACTCTTTTTTCATTCTAAAGGTGAGAGGAGAGACTTGGTCTTCACAAGTGTACCACGCTCTATTTATCTTAGTCATTCCATCAAGGAGTTGGGATGCTAGTTCATAGGGCTGTTGCATTATACCTCCGGGAACAAATTGATCAGCAACTCCTTTGTTCACCGAGTCAAGGCTCCTATAGAAGTACTACTGCAATATATGATTTGGCAGTCTGTGAGTCAGACATTGAAGCACCAATTTCTTAAACCTTAGCCACGTCTCATGGATAGGTTCACCTTCCAAGCAATTGAAACCATGGATGATATCTTTGAGTGTCATCATCTTTAACGGGGGAAAGAATCTCACATAGAACACTGTTGTCAATTCATCCCAAGAGGTGATGGAATCCCTCGATAATTCAGCTAACCATTTGGTGGCTTCACCCATCAAAGAGAATGGAAACAACCTAAGATATACGTTCTTGAATGAGAACGGACCACAAATGTCAACGAAGTTCCAAATATGCTCATGGGGATCTTCGTGAGCCAATCCTCCATATAGACCTTTCATTTGGAGGAGTTGTATCATTATGCTAGTAACACGAAAGACAACATTCATTTCAATTGGAGGTAGATGTATTGCACCAACACCACCCAATTGGATTGGGTCATTCACATCATTAAGATTCCCAATATTGTCTTGGTGGCCCACTTGGCTACCATTACTCCCGTTTACGCTCGTCTCTTCTTCTATTCAACACAAGCAACACAAAACAAAAATTAAAGTAAGTTGATTCAACTACAACTAAAAAGATCACATTTCAACTTCAATAATAGACTTTTAAACAACACCACTCCCCGACAGTGGGGCCATTTTGATTAACATTTCAAACACACCTCATCCAATTCTAGGTGCAAACGATCGTTAACTAGTATAAAACCCAACTAAGAGTTGGGGTCGAACCCACAAGGAGTGGTACGTGTTCAAATTCAACTATGAAGTACAAACGTGATCTAATTAGTTATAGGAATAGAAATTATCGAAAAAGGCATGTAAAAAAGACTAAGGGGTTGACATGAATGTCAGATATGGGGGTTTTGGTTTACATTTATCAGCTACAACATAAACAAAACAAGAGAAAATAACAATATAGAGATGAATTCTCGGGATGTGATCGATTATGGGCAAATTTCACTATATGGGTAATTGAAACTACTAATAAATAGCTAATTATCGCTGGGTAGGCTAGATTATGAATGAAATAGTTTTCTCTCAAACAACTATCACGTTTCAAGTGATTTCTTTCTAACATCAACAAGCTTAGCAATTAAGAACAACCCAAAAACTTATTATATCATCTCTCTCGAGTAAGATGGGTAGGATTGGGTTTAGGATTCACTTTTTCGAGCTGAACCCATATCAACCCAATATCTACAAACCACTAATCAAGAGCTTCGATTCCAAAACCTCTCTCTCAAGCAAGCTAATAACTCAAAATTAGAATTGCGTTTGTAACTATAATTCATAGATTAAAACACGGCTAATGATTAAACCCACTTCAATATAACATTTAAATCAGTAATTAACAATACCCATAAGCTAATTCAACATATAATCACATGATCACACCCCAAGAATTGGGATTTTATCCAAACATCATAAAGAGGTAAAACAATTACCAACTCGATTAGCCATCAGCTGGGTAATAGTCTCCAAGCCTTTACAATGTTCCAAAATAGTTAAATTCAAAAACCCAAGTCAAAATCCTCAAAATTCTACAATAAGCACTCAAAAACTTAGAGAAAACTCTATTTTAGAATGGGAACTATAGTATTTGAGTGAGAACTGGGTGATAACTTCTGGGAACTATCAAAATTCCCCAAAATTTCTTTTAAAATCAATTTATAGTTTCCCAAAATTTATCCTTAAATCCAGTCGGCAGATTAAGTCGAACTCGCTGAGTGGTTCGTCGATCTGCCCTTTTGCTCTGTTTCATCGCCATTTTGCATTGGTTCTCAGCATCCCAAGTCCTGTAACTTTGGGCGATCCAGTGTGTTGTTGTGGAATCGATTAGCGATTCGCTGATGGCCTATTTCTATCGCCGACTTGGTTTCTTACCCCAAGGCTGGCACATTGGAACTTTAAGTGAGCTGAAGAGCCACTCGACGGTTCGCCGAGTGGTCTTGGCGATCACCAGGATAGCCTTTCTCCACTTAATCAGCTTGTTTTACTCCCTTTTGCCTAGTAGTGTCCTTGCTCCTTAGCTCATATACCTAAAAATCAATTCTTTAACATCAGTTTACATCATAATTTAGGCATTTGAGGACACTAAAATTATCAAAACAAAGCCCTAAATGAGTCCAAATCTCAAACTCATTACTGTTTGATGTATACGTGATGAGTCCACAATTTGGATTCATTTAAGGCAATATTTTGATAGAATTAGTATCCTCAAATGCATATTTTATCTCTATATCTGATGAAAATCCTTAAGTTTCAGGTATTTGGGTTGAAAGACAAAGCATGGACACTATCGAGCAAAAAGGAACAAAGTGGCTGAAAGAAGGAAGAAAAGACGACCTGATGATCGCCAAATCCATTAGGCATGTAACCGAAAGGCCTACAACCTCGCCTAATATTCCAGTGTGCTTAGCCCTGAAGAAAAAGGTCAAGTCTGCGAGGAAAGGGAGCAGTCAGCGAATCACCGAGCAGTTCCGTGAAGCATCACCATATCGCCCAATGATTCAGAACGCGAAGATGCTAAAGATAAAAGCTAAAAGGCGAGGTACCAGACCAAATGGAGGATCACCGAGTAGGGCGATCCCTACTAACTGCATCGAGTGGATCCTTCACAGCACACTTTTTGATAGGTATAAATACCCGCTTAAATCTGTAGCTTAGTATCAAGCTGTTGGAGAACTAAGTTTTAGAATAGAACAATTTTTACATTTTTGGAGACATTGTTCTTGAGCCTTGAAGATTCAAAGGGTTTAAAATACAAGAAATTGGAAGTGGGTCTTCAAGAATCTTCATCCTTGACGTGTTTAAAGACTTTATTTATCGTACCAATTTGATGGTAACACATTTTGGTATCGATTTTTATCTCTTTTTCATGTCTAGCTAAAACCCCAATTCTTTGGGTGTGATTTTGTGATTATGGGTTAGATTATCTGTTGGGTCTTGCTTGTTGTTGGTTTATTTGTTGTTTAAATGTGATTCATTTAGTAGTTGTGTATGAACTTAATGGAGTTGTAGTTGTAAATACGATTTCAGCTTAGTGTTTTCGGCTTGCTTGAGAGAGAGGTCATAAAACTAAGACTACTAAATTGATAGCCGGTGTTATTGGGTCGACATGGGTTCAGCTCAAGAGAGTGAATCCTAGTCCTTCTCCCACACATTCAGCTCGAGAGAGTGAATAGGCTAAGGCGGAGGATGTGCTTAAAGTAGCAACTCGGTGTTTGAGAGAAACCAAGTCAATTCTGGGTAAGTTGCTCGAAAGAGAATTTACCCCCACTATAGTCTAGCCTAGTCACAAATGTTCAACAATTTACTATCAAAAGCATGTACCCGATAGTCTAGTATATCCCGTATTCCTATCACATCCCAAGAATCCCATCTCTCTATCTCATTTTCTTATATTTTTACTATTTTTTAGTTGTTACTTGACTAAAAACCCCCATTGAAAATTTACACTTGCGTCATCCCTATTAGATTTAATATGTTTATACTCGATAATGTTTTTCGCTACGGTTAACTTTAGCATTTTTTGCGCTTAACCATTAATTTTCAGGAACCGCTCCCTTGGGACTCGACCCCACCCATTCGATTGGGTTATATTACTATTGTACGATCATAGACACACGAATTGGAAGTTGTGTCTTGATTACGCAAACATCAAAATGGCGTCGTTGCCGGGGAGTGGTGTTACGTGAAAATTCTTGGTTAAGACGAATTTTTCTTGTGGTAATCGTAGTTTACTTACCTAATTTTTAGTTTTGTTTTGCTTGTTGGTACTTTAAAGCAGGGGAGGTGAGTATATCAAACAGTAATTGCGAGCTAATGGAGTTTCCTCCATTAGAAGTAATGATGTTCTGGGATTGCATCCTAACCTTCAAGCAATTGGAAGGTGAATGGATCCATAAGTCATGGGCTAGGTTAAAGAACTGATAATTTAATGCCCAACTCATGACATTCCCGACATAGCCCATCTTGACTGTTTCTACAGAAGTCTTGGTCCCGAAAACAAGGTGTTGGTCGACCAACTCATTCCGGGAGGAATTACAAAACAACCATATGTGATGGCAGCCCAACTACTTAATCAAATGGCTTAAACGAACCAAGAAGTAGAAAAAGGACTTCATGTTGGTTGCACTAATGACTCAGATGGATGAGCTGGCCAAAAAGATGGTGGGGATCGAAGTCCAATGCAAAAGGAAGGATAAATACATCCCTTCTCATAAGAGAAGAAGGCCAAAGGACAATGAGGTTAAACGCATTGACGGAATGCTCTCAATCACTCTCCACAAGGTGACTGGGCAGGATAGAGAGCTGGAAGAAATGAATGAGAGCAACAAAGTGATGAAGCAAATGATTGGTTCTCATTCCAGATCTGTCCAGTTGCTTGAGAACCTTATGGGTCATGCGTTGACCCTTCTAAACTCACAACAAAATAGGGGGTTTCCTAGTGATACTATGGCTAACCCCAAAAATGAGGTTTGAGTGTTGACTTGCGTCGTGCCACGACGTTAACTAAGGCGTTGTTTGGGAGGAAACCCAAAACCCTTAAATGCTTTAGTTTTGTTTTGTAAATAATGGTATGTTGGTTGTGCAGGTTTAAATGCGGAAAGTGTTTGGAAAATGCAGATTGGTAAGCAAATGGTCCAGTCGGCGTATCACCGAAGAGGTCGGCGTGCCTGACTTGATTCGCCATTTGGCTCAACATAATTTCAACTCAGAGCCTGTAAAACTCGGTGAGCTCAAGCACAGTTCGGCGACCACGATTAAGACCACCATTTTAACCCTCAAGAAAATGCAGGTCGTATAGAAATCAGTGGGGTAAGTGACTATTCGGCACTTCAACGAGTGGATCAGCGGACGCGACTAATGTCGCCGAATGGTCACGAACTAGACGGTTATATATGGCCAAAGGTTTTAAAAGTTTCAAACTCTTCACTTTCCCTCGCTTTTAAACTTCACAAACTCATACCAAGTTAGTAATCTCAATATTCTTTCTTTTCATGAGTATTTTGGTTGTTGATTGGTGCTCGGAACTAGGATTTCTTTGCCGCCTAGCATTCAATCCTATTTTAATCGGCATCTAAGGTTGGTATCCAAACCTCGAGTTTACCTTTGAAAATTTTGTACTCATTTCCCCTGATTGTATCTAAGGTTAGCATTTTTTGCGCTTAACCGTTAATTTTCAAGAACCGCTCCCTTGGGACTCGACCCCAACCCATTCGATTGGGTTATATTACTATTGTACGATCATAGACACTCGAATTGGATGTTGTGTCTTGATTACGCAAATATCAATACACCCCATCGGTAGGACCCAATATACCTTGCAGGGTATCAAGGCATGCATGGCGTCATCACTAAAGTTGATTCCCAACAGAGGGGACTGATAAACCTACGAGGGCACGTAGTTCCAGGACTATGAGGGTACATTGAACCCTAGTCCAACTCAATCTAAGCCTACTCCCAGCTGGAATGTGTATGACACAACAAAAATTGAAATACTAGATAGCTCAATGTTTTGACATGCAAAAATCTGAGAATGCAACATTTATGTACTGACAATGAAACATTCTTAACTGGAGCATGTATATCTAATTATCTGACCTAGCTAGTGTAATTCATGAACTAAACGAGTCTACACAACTAGGGTTCTGAATTTCATGCAAAGAACTAACCAGGAATCTCACGAAAACATGATAATCTAATTAGGAACACTATAATAGATAATTCCCGACAATTCTGCAAGGTTGTAGAAACCCTAAGTCTAAACATGATATAGAGAATCAAGAATTTGACTAAATTCTAGTGACCTAGTGGAAGAAAGGAATCCACTAGTGAAATCCACATACCTGTTGATGAAATCTATGGAGAAATCCTTCGATTTCGAGGATGAAACATGAAGAATGCTGCTGCTTGTTCTTGGGAGGTTTGGTCGACTTTTTCCCCTTCTTTTTGCTCCAAGTTTGGATGTTTTTTTATGAATAAAGGTTCTGGGTATGTCTGACTAAGTTATTAGGCTTAAACTGAGTAAAATAGCATAGTTTACGGCTAAAACGACAAAGTTTAAGTGCCCAACGCATATGAAAAAGACCTAAATCCCTAACTTAAAAGCTGCTACAGGCAACCCATGGAGGGACCTACTGGCCGTAGGTCGACCTACCAACCGTAGGTGGGGTCGTGGGTCAAGTCTGCTCGACAGGTCTTCACTAAAACGAGCATAACTTTTTACTCGGAGATGGGATTTTAGCAAACTCGCTGGCATTGGAAAAATGACTCAATTATCGATAATTTTGTGGGTCATGGGCCACCTAATTCCTTTTATGCTAAGGGTTATAACCATTTGAAGTTGACCCAACAACAATTTCCCTCAACTAGTTGATGACCCTCACCTACAGTCTGTGGGTTAAACCACGGACCGTACTGGTCAATCGTGGGTGGGATCAAAGACTATAAAGATTTGGGCCTTAACGATGGAACCCCATCTATTGTCCATGGGTGGTTCCGTCGGTACTGTCACCAGTTTTCTGAAAACTAGGATTTTTCTTCATTTTGAGATCCGAGGTGTTACATTATCTCCCCCTTGGGAACATTCATCCTTAAATGAAGTATTACCTAGCTGAGTATGGAGGGAAGGAGCTATAATCCCTACCACTAAATACCAAAAATTGATATCTAACTGAACTGAGTTCCAAGAACATGCAAATATGCTGAAAATGCAAGAACAACTGAAGGAACAAGGTACTAAGACTAAATTTAAGCACGAGTAAACTGAGAGAATGGAGTGGAAACTATTATCTCAAGCTGAAATGAAATTGGAAGGAAAGAGATGAGGACACTTGGCCTTCATGGCCGCTAAAACTACTCATCCACCTTAGGAACACATAAGCGACCTTCTCCCCCTTGGGAGAAAACCTCTACTTTCTACTGTTGAACTGTACCTTCCGACTAAAATAATATAGGATCACTGTCCTGTTTTCCCTTAACCTCCGCTACCAATGAAGGTTCTGATCTATTCTGGACTATCACACCACCATCTGATGTGTCTGTAAGACTAACTCCTAAGCGAGTAAGCCGATGAACATCTTTTGCTAATTCTTTCCCATTTTTCTCAACATGTGCTACACCACCCTCTAGATCACCTTTTCTGGTCTTAAGGTAAGAGATAATTCAACCTATAGGCACTGAGCTACTACCCTTCCATTCTAAGACTGGCTCGTTAGAAACTGAAACTGAATGATCCTAGTTCTACAATCGACTGAGGCATAATAAGAATGTAACCAATCCATTCCTAAAATGATATCAAAATCTATAATTTCTAACTCTACAAGATCTGCTGAGGTGACTTTCTAAGAGACTATGACATGGCAATTTGTGTATGCATGTCTAGCTATAATTGGGTCACCAACTGGAGTAGAGACTGAGAAGGGTTCTGAAAGAATTTCTGGACTGACACCTAATATTACTGCTATAGGGAGAGTTACAAAGGTAAGAGTAGCCCCTGAATCTAACAATGCATAAACAACTAAGGAAGACTTGAAACGTACCAGTGACCACATCAAGAGAATCTTCCTGATCCAGGTAAGCTTGGAGAGCATAGAACCTGCCTTGGCGCTGACCACCACCTGTACCAGATTACGCACCCTGCTAAGTTAGGCGACCTGCTAGTTTTGTTGGGACTGTAGAATGAGCCCTATTATCGTTACCTCATTGCCCCAACCTGGCAGAGGGGCAATCCTTCACCCTATAACCAGAATGACCACATCCAAAGCATCCTTCCTTGCCTGCAAGACACTTGCCTGAGACTTAGAGCCTGGTTCCCTAGTATTCTGATCCTGTCGAAACTGTGTGTGATTTCCACCACCCGATTTCTGCTGAGAGTACTTATAGTTTCCTATTCTAGCTTTCTTGTTGACCTTAGTTATTTCCCTAAGCTTATCTCTCTCAACCTACTGAGCATGGGTCATGAGCCTAGAGATATTCATATCCTCTAACAACTTAGCATTCCTGCACTCTGTCTTCATTAAGTCGAATACCCTAAATAGAAAGTTACTCATTTGTTCCCTTGGATCGACAACCATATGTGGAGCATACCTAGAGAGTTGGGTGAACTTAAGTCCGTACTCTTGCACTGACATGGTACCTTGCCTCAAATTCATAAACTCCTGAGCTTTAGCCTTTCTTAAATCCCTACGGAAGAACCTATCCAGAAAAGCTCCAATAAAATACTCCCAAGCCATAGGAACTGCATCTGTGCCCCTATTTTCTTTCCACTGAGTGAACCAAATGTGAGCTACGTCCTTAAGCTGGTAGGATACCAACTTTACCTTATCATTACTAGTTACATGCATCACTCCAAAGATTTTCTTAACCTCATCGATGAAATTTTGTGGGTCCTCACCAACTTGCAACCCTAGAAACTCAGGTGGATTCATCCTAACAAAATCTCAAACTCTAGCTGCCACTGATCCACCATTTCTATTAGTAGGAACTGGAACCTGCTGATTGTTCTGGTTAGCTATATTCTGAGACAAAAGTTGAATCGCATTCTGAAACTCTGCATTTGAAACCTCATGGTCTGGAATTGGAGGGACTGTGTTAGCATTGCGTGCATTAGCATTCCTTGGGTAAGCTCCACGAGGAGGCATGATCTGAAACGCATATCGATGGATTAGAAATGAGATCATACCCTTGCATGATAAGAATAACAAGAAAGTGAAGTTTTTCCTAAAGCACTTTGTAGGGGGGGGGGGGGGGGGGGGGGGGGGGGGGGGGGGGGGGGGGGGGGGGGGGGGGGG
>JAJOOR010037059.1:0-15133 GCA_036250505.1 Solanum acaule | reverse complement strand
TCAAAAGGTATTGTTAAAAAACTATTTTCCTTGATGGAGTATTTACGAGGTTTGTGTCGTTATTTGACATGTTTGACTTTGATGTAAAGGGTGGGAAATATGGCAATCCACCAGATTTGGCGACTATTTTCTTTGAGACTCGTAAGAAAGATAACAAGCTTGTTGAACCTGAAGCAATTGAAAAACATGTACGTTTGGTAAATTGAATAAGTTAATCTCTTGAAATTATTACGTGTTTTGATAGAAAATGTCCTTTTATATATTTTGTAGGCTCAACTTGAGGAAATGGTTCAACAAGATCCATCTCTATCTAGTATAGAGATTGTTGAAAAATGTTGTGGACCACAAACTCGTAGCCATGTATTTGGATTTGGGGGTGGAGTAAAGGCGAAAGATTTAAAAGGTGGAACTTCTTCAAAGGCTGAACTATTGTCCGCTCTACGTTCAACTCGAGATGATAACAAATTCTTGAATGAGGAAAACAAATCCTTGAATGATCGCTTGTCTACCTTAGAAGATGAGATGAAAGAAATAATGAAAATGAAAGAATTATTTGCTACTCAACAATCACATGTCCCACCTACAATATCGCCTGTTTCAACTGAATGACAACTGTTCTGCTGACCAAGTAAGTAATAATATACCCGACTTTATTCTATTAAAAAAGGCTTTTAATTCCTGAGATGATAGTTCTGCCTCAATCTCTTTACGATGTCCTCATCCTCGTTGTGAATGGTTTGTCTTCTTTTTTTTTCAAGTGAAAGATGAAATACCTAAATGATATCATCAAGATTCTCTTCTAGAGAAGTTACAGACTAAGGATCCACATCTCATATAAGTTCACTGCCATACATAATAGCAAACAGTAGTCCGTACGACGCAAAACTAGCAGTTCCCAGTTCCGAAGTTCCACATCCCTTATATTTATTGATAGAAACTGTTGGGAAGCTCAAGAAAAAGTAAGTTTGCATAATCAAGGACTGTTTTACGACATTGAAAGAACTTGCTCCTATAATTTTTTATGTATATTGTTCTTGAGTTGTAATAGTTTGCTTTGAGTTGTTCTTAATTGATTGTAGTAGCTGTTGTTTTGTGTTTGTGAGGGACTTAATTCATTCATTGAAGAGAAGAGTTAAGAGGTTTGAGGTTGGGATTGTTGTCAACAGTTCTCTACGTGTTAGAAGGGAGGTTGTAAACCATAAATTGCTACAGTTTAGTTGAGTTTTTGGAAAATCTTACAGAGATGAGTCATTGTTTTGCCTTCCTTGACAAAGGAACTTTCTGCTCAAAGAACGTGATTCTTGGAGTACATAGGTCACAACCAAACTAAACATGATAAATAAGCTTCACTATCGTACTGGTTTAAATGATATTCAGTCATTTCAGGAGTATATTTTTTGAGTTTCAGTGCTCATATATTGTATGAAAACCAGAATTATAATTGTTGGATGAATAGAATCAATATTTGCTCATTTCAAAGTATTTCAAAGCTAAAAATAGACTAACGGATTAAGAATTTTAATATTGTTGTCTCCAGCTACAAATCAGTCATTCAACTCTTGTCCCTGCAAATGCCTATGAAACCAAACTTGTTGGTATATATCTTCTGACTTGGATCCACAACCAGCATAATGTTTTCATCTATTATCCATATGCACTTTCTTGTCATTGCTGATTATAATACTGATCTATTCTCATTGTTTTCATTTTTGTAATTACTAGTCTACATTAGCCTTGTTATCAAGTTCTGCTTGTTCTTTTTCCTGGTTCCATTGCTCTATTCTTGCACGCCTCTCTTCAATGCCATCCAAAACTGGACATAATAGTGGGTCTCATGTGGAGCCTCGAACATCAATCGCCTGATACATATTTGTGAATGTTTTGTCAAGTTAGTTCTAAATGATGTTTTCAAACAAGAGATTTTTGCCCTGTTTTTTTGTTTATAGCAATTGTGTTTGCCTAGTTTATGTTTCATTCTACTCGTCTCCAAAGCTATTAAGGCCATTGTTTCTATTATGAGACAAATGTTATGAATTTAAATTGTAAATCTTCAAAATAGATATTGGATTCTCGGTTAATGCGTCTCAAAGTTTTCTAATAGATCTTTTCGTATTTTCTAACAGCTTTTGTTGATGCTTCTGGATGACACTTGATGAAGATTGGAACTTTAATTTTTATTGCCTAGCTTTTGTTCAATCTCCGGTGCAAGATATAAGTTTAGAAGAAGATGAATGATCTCACTATTAGTTTGCTACAAATTTTATGCAAAACTTGATGTCATAGTCTAACTCGGATATTAGCTATTTTGTTTGGTTAAGGAGGTATTGAAACTAATATCATGGATGTAAACTAGTTTATTCTAATTAATCGCTCTCTTTACATATATCTTCTTCTCTCTGTCTCTTCTCTTTCTCTCTATATATATATATGATCTTTTTGTAGCGAAAATTTTAGTAGCAATTTGATATTAGTTGTAATGTATATTATTGGTCAATCCAGGACAAGAATTATTGCTGGTCTCTAAAGGTTAATGTATGATGACCAGGCTTGTTTCACGTCTCTATTGGATAATCTTGACCAAGAAATGATTCTCGTCCCTAAAGTTATTCTAGGACGGGGTTGTTGATAGTCGCCAAAGCAATTATAGGATGAGGTTGGTGATAGTCGCTAATGTATTTCTAGGACCAGATAGTACTCGTCTATAAAGATATTCTAAGACCAGGTCTTCAATGGTGCTAGAGATTACTAGGACCAGATCTATGTCGTCTCTAAATATTATTACGACTAGTTTTTGGTAGTCGCTAATGAGTTTTACCGACCTGGAAAAAGTATTTTCCAAAATATATTTGGTCTAATTGACACCATAAATACCGTCTCTAAAGGTGTTTCGTGACGAGATTGGATCCCCATCCCAAAAACCTTTATTGACTGGTTTTTTTGTCTCGTCGCTGTTGAACGATAGCGAAGGAAACTTTTAGGACGGGTGGCGACCAGATTTTTCAGGTCTCAAATGCTCGTTTGGGACTAGATTTCAACTTTCAGGGACCATATTTCCCTTCCTTAGAGACTGTTTTTCTTGTAGTGATACTAGTACCATTCTCATTTAACCTCAAAAACATACAAGTGCAAAACAAGAATAGCATTCCATAATACTACCCAAGCCATGTATCCCTTCTTGGTCATCCTAATCATGGTATATATGCATGGTCTAATTCTCTAGGCTTCTCTACCATAAGGGTACCATACGTCTAGGTAACCTCAAAGCACACAATTGCAATGAATGAAAAGTATCTCATAATACCCTTCACACTAAGCATGACCTTAAAGCCATCCTAGTCATATTCACCCTACTTTGGTCTCATTGTTAACTTAACTTCACATAAATAAGGGAATCTCTCACCTTTAGTCAACTATAGCAAGGAAGACAATTGTGGCACAATCCTATCTTAATTTACTCTACTTAGTAACCCTAAGCCATACTTGGGCAATGCAATCACAACATCCCATAATACTACTCATGCTAAGTATTACTTTTAGGTCCTATTTCTAGTACTTCTAAGTTTGGAACCTAGTTCCACTTTTTATATTTTGAACACCATGAGGTACTCTCTTAAGCACAGTTTAGTTCATTTATAACTTGAACCCTATGAGATACCACTTTTAGTATGTGTACGTTCATTACTAGCATGGATACTATGAGATACTTACTTAAGTATGTCTAACTCCCTTATACTTTGAACTCTATGAGATACTCTCTAAACTATGTGTAAGTTCCTTTACTTCATAGACCCTATGAGATGCTAGCTTAAGAAAGTCTAAGTCCATCTACACTCTAGAACAGTATGAGTTACTCCATTAAGTAAGTCTTAGTTCCTTATGCTTTGAACACTATGAGATGCTTTTCAAGCATGTCTTAGTTCATTGGATATGGAGATTTCTACTAGGAACTTGACTCAACTACGTGAAGGATCCCATCTTATGAGACCTAACTATCGGAAAACTCACACTCTACTATGTAAGAGTTCCCCCTTGTTCTTGGATAGTCCTCACATCAACTAGGTGTGGTTCTCCTTTCTACTTGGAGCCCAGACCCTTTCTTGTGTGGCATTCCATCTTAATGTCAATGTCAACTTTGATCCAAGCATACACACCAAGGTTTACTTGTTAAGACTTGCTTAACATTCATCTCTCATGGAAGGATGTCCTTGACAATCCATCCATGCTCAAGTGATTCGATCACTTCATACTATGAAGCATTCATAAATTAGATTAGGTGAGTATAGGCTTTTCACCATAAACCCACCCATTAGATTATATTCATCACATTGACTCTACTCTCAAATCCTAGTGATTCAACATTCATGACTACAACCCTTCATGTCAAAGCTTTACTTCATTCTATCCTTAATCATATCTATATTACAAGACATTCAAGTAATAGGCTTCTTCTTAAGCGATTCTCATCACATTCCTCATTACTAGGTGGTTCTAGCCATAATTCATCTTAAAGGTTCAATTCCAACTTTACAAGACAAGATCATCATATTCAATTAGTATAAGTTCAATTCATGATTCTGTGTTCCTAAACATGAACAATTCCTAGTCGTGTCATTGATACAAGAAGGTCACTTATGAACCTTCAAACTGCCCTTTAATGACATCAACCCAAAAATCATGCAACTCATTAAGAAAAGTAGGGTTAACCATTGAAACCACATAATTTCTTCATAATATCACAATTAAATGCAAAATTAGCCATAAATAAGTATTATCCAACACTTTTGGAATCACACCCAACTACATCCATACATTGGAAATAACCCTAGCTTAGATTGGGGTTCTTCTTCACAAATTAGTGGAAATCTTAGGGGACTCTATGGGTGGAAGAACCCATATATGAAAATCTAAACATACCATAATTTAAACACCTACTAAGCTTGCTTCAATTGAAGATTCGACCTAGCCTCCTTCTCTTCTTCTCCTTCTTCTGCTTCTTCCTCTTAGGTTTTCTAGAGAGAGGATTATTTGAGAAAGAAGGGATTTGGGGTTTTGGTACTAAATGACATAAAAGGGTGTTAAAAGACTTATAAAATATATTAATATGTGTATATGACCCATATAAAATGACCCAATAATTTATCTACCCGTTAGGGAATTTACTACTTTGGCCCTCACTAGGCAGCCTTGGTTCCACGCACCACGCCCCTCTCTACGGACCGTCAAGGGCAACACGGCCCGTGAAGATTCCCGTGGTACCTTGACCAGTGTACCACCTCACCTCCCCAAGGTCACAATACACTAAGGAAAGACCATGATCCTTCCCACGAGCCGTGGCATTGACCACAGTTCGTGAAGTAGTTTGTGGTTCCTTAGGCAGTAACTAGGATTCTTGGACCATGCCTAGATGATTCTAGGGGAACTTCATGGACCCTTTCACGGTCCGTGGTTGATTAGTCCACAAACTGGACTCATTTAGAGGTTTATATTTATAGAAATAGTCTCATCAATTGCTTATTTTGTCCAAATATCTGATGAAAACTCTTAAATTTCAGGTATTTGAAGTTGTAGATGAAGCATGGACACTTAGGCGCAAAAAGGAACAAAAATGTTGAAAAGAACGAAGAAGCTAAAGCCTGAGCATCGCCAAGCACAATTGGCGAATCGCCGAAGGGATGCACTCCGCCCTTTGTTCCAGTACGCGAAACCTTGAAGGAGAAGGATATAAAAGGCATTGAAAAGAGCAGTCGGCGCTTCGCCAAATAGTTCCTCGAAGCAGTACTGTACCGCCCAATGGTGCAGAATGTGAAGATGTTGAAGGCAAGCACAAAACGACGATGAAACAGAAGAAGGGCGAATAACCGAATCATTCGGCCACATCGACTAACCTAGCCGAGTGATTTGCCAGCACTAATTTTTGAGGTCTATAAATACTAAAATATATATTAATTTTTGTGAGTGTGTGAGATTCGATTTATTAATATATTTTCAGAATAGAATAGTATCTTTTGGGATATTTTTCTCTCAGGTTTGGAGAGGGTTTTGTGGGAGACTTGAAGAAAGAAGCATTTCATCTTCCCCAAGTTGGAAGTGGGTCTTCTCCATTCTTCTTCCTTTGTTTAAATCAAGGTTTAATTTCTTATACACATTTGATTTTAGTATCATTTTAGGTGTATTTTGTTATTTCTTGATATGTGGCTAAAAAACTCCATTCTTGGGGTGTGATTTACCAAATGTGTGTTGATATTGTTGTTGGGTCTTGTTTACTGATAGGTTAGATGTATTTTAATGATTATTTCACCTAGTGGTTGTGGTTTAATTTAATGGGTTTGTAGTTGCAAATACAACACCACACATGTGTTTTCGGCTTGCCCGAGAGGGAGGTCGCGAAACTAAAACCACAAGACTGATGGCCTAAGGACTGGGTTGACATAAGGTTCAGCAAGAGAGGGTGAACCCTAGTCCCATATCCTAACACTCAGCTCGATAGAGTGAGTGGGATAAGGCGTAGGCTGGCCTTCAGGATGACATTTTCTACCTCAACGATATCTAAGAGCCCAACCTCAATGATCCACTTCTGATGGGAGGTGTTGGAGCCATTCGTCTACCCCTAGTAGAGGGAAATGCGGTGTTCCACATCACAAGCACTGTGTTGCAACTTTTGCGACTAAAAAGACTTTTCAGTGGATTGGCTCATACGGACCCACATGAGCATCTTCGAAACTTCGTAGATGTGTGTGGACCTTTCTCGTTCAAGAACATCTCTTAGGAATCGGTTCAATTAAGACTATTCCCTTTCTCATTGATGGGGGAAGCGTCCAAGTGGCTAGCTGAGTTGCCACGTAACTCGGTCACTTTGTGGTAGGAGTTGGTCATTGCATTTAATGTGTGATTTTCCCCCTTCGAAAATGATGACTATTCAGGATAGCTTCCAAAGCTTTAAGAGTTTGAATGGAGAAACTCTACACGAAACTTGGCTCCGGTTTAAGAAATTGGTGTTACAATGCCCAACCCATGGTCTACCTGTTAATGTTCTCCTTCAATACTTTTACCTCAGTCTAGACTCGGTAAACAAAAGTGTAGCTGACCAACTCTCACCCGGAGGATTAATGCATAAACCATACGCAGTAGTAGCTCAACTTCTCGATGGCATGACAACCATCAACAAGGCGTAGTACACCCGCGAAGACCTGGTGTCACCAGTCACATTTCAGCTATCCAAGGAATAGGGTGACAAAGATAATGAGAGAGACAAAATCATGGCTAAGATCATGATGCAGCTTCACATTTTATCCAAAAAATTCATATGATGTGGGAGTCGGGGGTGCAAATCCTTATGAGATGAAGTTTGAAGCTATGTATGATGAGGAACTAAATTTTCTAGCTAACCAAAGTGGGGCCTATCGTTCAATCTACCCAAGGCAGGGTGGTAATCAAGGTTATGTTAGAGACGACGGCTGGATGGATCGAGATCGTGAATGGAGGGATTGTAATCCAAATTGGAAGGATGGGGAGAAGGATAGATATGTGCCAGTTCCGAGGATATGCTCTCGCGTATCCTAAGCAAAGTCGATAGGTCAGAAAAAATGCTGAAAGGCATGAATGAAGACGTGTTGACCCTTAGCCAGATTATCACCTCTCATTCAGTTTTGATCAAGCAGTTAGAAACCCAAATTGGTCATATGTCGTCTCATCTTAATCCGACAAAACAAGGGGGTTTGCCTAGTGATACTATGGCTAACCCCAAGAGTGAGGTCTGAAGGTGGACTTGCGTCGTGCCACGACGTTAACTGAGGCGTTGTTTGGGAGGCAACCTAAAACCCTTTTAGTATTTCCTAGTTAGTAGTAGAATAATGGTGTGTTGATTATACAGGTTAAAATAAGGGAGGTGATTGAAATACATATGGAGGATAGTTGATGGTCCAGTTGGCGGATCGCCGACAAAATCGGCGAACACGATTCTTTTCGCCGGCTAGCTCAAGGCACTGTCAGCTTGAATTCTGTAAAACTCGGCGGTCTAAAGAAAACTAGTGGCGCATCACCGACCATATCGGCTATTTCCATGCTAACCGTCGATTGGAATCCTCGCATGAGCTGTAGAGCCTGTTACAATTGGCGAAGAAACTAGATACTTGGCGAGTCGCCGAGTGAATGGACGAACTTGACTAACTTTACCGAATGAGTAGGAATTGGATGGTTTTTCCAAGCCATATGTTTAAAAGTTCTATTTCATTCACTTTCTCTCCCTACTTCGTCCTGTCAAACTCACACCTGTACGTCAGTACTGTCTAAATCGGCACCAAAGGTTGGTACTCGAACCCCTCATTCATTTTATCAAAACTTGTACCCATTTATATAATGATTGATAGTACAAAATCTCTGTTGAGTCTCTAAGTTACTAAGATTGCATATATTATCAACTATGACTTCCTATTTTCTGCATGATTTGAGGGATTTCCATTTTGCTACGCTAGGAGTTGAATTGTTACACCGTGGGAATAGAAATTTCTATGGGTCTTCATTGAAACTGAGTAATATAAGCTAAAGTTGCATTATCTGGGGTTGCGGGGTGAAATTTGAAAGGCCGGGTTGAAAATAGACACGTTGAGCTAATAGTCGAGATGAACAAAATCCGCTGAGCTGCTTGGCGGTTCGACTAACGTCCCCATTTCTCTTCTAACTAAATACTTTATGTATTGATTGATTTGTGACTTTCGGCGGTCAGTTTAATTCGCCAAATGCACTCGGCGACTCGCCGAAAGCTACCTTGTTCGCCCTTTGTCTGCGCCCTTGTATCAGTTGTACATCATTTTCAATGATTGGCCTAACAGGATAAGCACTTTGCCAACTGGCTTGGCTAAGAAATTCCACACCCAGAAACACCCTTTTTTTTCCTGTGTTGAATTGCTATCTAACTTATCCTCATTGTCTTTGTAGAAATGGCTAGGCCAAAAGTCGCAGGGAGAAATGATCCACCCAGGTACATAAGAGCAAAAGAGTTTAAGAAAAGATGAAAAGAGATAAGAGCTAGCCAGACAAAGGAAATATACCAAAGAAGCCAGGGCAAAAAGATGAATTCCCATCGACCCTAATGTACCTCCATGGGATCGAGGTTTAGTTAATGCAATACGGGCCTTTGGAGCAGCTCATGAGATAGACCAAACGATTGCAGCTAATCTTGTTGTAGAGACCAATGCAAAGGCAAACAATGAGAACCAAAACAACGATACTCCAGGGACGATTGTTTTACTTCAGGGAGATGCATCGGACACTGATGCCCTGGCAGATAGAGAGACTGCATTGAGAGGACCCTTCTTTACCTTTTATATTTCTTCAACTCTAGATACTGTCATTATTTGCATTTGAGGAAAAATGGCTCTTATTTGTGGTAGGGTGAGGCCCACCTTGTTTTGCTTGTTTCGGATACTTGTGTTTTGATGTACATTTGGGTTGTTCTGTTTAAATCGTGTTTTTAACACTAATTTATGATTGTTTGAGCTTATGGCTCTCTTGTGAGTTTAATTACACAATGATTTTGACCCTTCCAATTTTTTTTTGAATTTTTCGCACAGTTTTGCCACACTTCGTGAGTTGAATGTGGATGTTCTTTTGCAAAAAATTGAGTCTCGGTTTCGATCAATACCAATGACTTGAATAGTGCTCTCAATTGAACGAACATGAATGTACGGCTACGATGAGGCCAAATGAAGTTACATAAAAAATATGTGAACTCTTTGCATCTCATTGTGATTATCCATTTATAGAATTGATTCTGTTTTATTGACCATTGCACACTAGCGGAAGTGTTTAGTCTTGTTTGACTTAAGTGTCGATGCTTTGTGTGATTAGCTTGCCTTGAACCTTACATGAATAAACCTAGAATTTGCCCTGTTAGTCTGATTGCTCTAGAAAGGTGTTCTCTTTAAATGATATTAGGCAACTTTAAATAGTGTGAGCCAAATTTAACATATACCTATTTTGTGGCATACCCGTGAGCGTGTGAAACTCTTTTGAACATCCTTTGAGCCTTACCTTTCTTTGTAAGAACATTGATGAACTCTACACCTTACTTGACCCACTACCTATAATCCTCTTGATTTGTGGTTTAGCAAACTGTGAACATAGGCCAAGAGCCTAAGTTGGGGGTGTAGTGAAAAGGAAAAGGACAAGTCAAGAAGTGCAAGAAAAGTCCCCCTTTAACCCATGGTGTTGCAGAACGATAGAAACCCTTAAATCAGAAAAAAATAACTGTTGAATAAAGTACAAATGAAATCGGATTTCCCAGCAATCCGTTGAGGTGAATAAAAAGTTGACTTAGAAGCACTAGAAAAAGAATTGATAAAGGAAAGAAGGGAATGCCTTGACAGCACCACATCTCATGAGGACGAAGTCACTGAGTCTAAATGACCATACCTTTGCACTAATCCCCATTACAAGCCATAGAAAGACCTTTTTGAACTTGAGTAAGCCAAATCAAAAATCAATTGGAAAATAAGGGCAAACCTATGAGTGAAAACCTACATTGTGTTCCTCGTTTTGGAGTGTGAGCGTCGCATCTGATTCCTAATCTTGATTTGATTAACCTTTGTGTGTAAATTTGGAATCATTCTTTATGTGAGGGCATTAAGATACTTTTTGTTGAGCTTGGACTTGCAGAAGTAGTAAGTATTGCGAGCATGAGAATCTTTAGTAATGGTGTGTCACAACTTAAATCTTTGAGTACACAACGAATCCTTGCATAAGTAATTTGAGTCTTCTTGTGTGCATTCATGATTGAGTCCTGTGTAGCACTGTTTGAGACACCCTCTTTGAACGGCTGAACTTAAGTTTGCTTGAGGACAAGCAAAAGTTTAAGTTGGGGGTGTTGATGAGTCCACAAATTGGACTCAATTAGGGCTTTATTTTGATAGAAATAGTGTCCTCAATTGCTTATTCTGTCTCAATATCTGATGAAAACTCTTAAGTTTCAGGTATTTGAAGTTGTAGTGAAGCATGGACACTTAGGCGCAAAAATGAACAAAAAGGTTGAAAATAACGAATAAGCAGAAGCCTGAGCATCGCCAAGCACACTTGGCGAATCACCGAAGGGATGCACTCCACCCTTTGTTCCAGTACACGAAACCCTGAAGGAGAAGGATCAAAAAGGCGATGAAAGAAGCAGTCGGCGCTTCGCTGACTAGTTCCTCGAAGCAGTACTATACCGCCCAATGGTCCAGAACATGAAGATGCTGAAGGCAAGAACAAAATAACGATGAAACAGAAGAAGGGTGAATCGTCGAGTCATTCAGCGATATCGACTAACCTCGCCGAGCGATCCGCCAACACTAATTTCTGATGTCTATAAATACTAAACTCTTTATTAATTTTTGTGAGTGTGTGAGAGTTGATTTATTATTATATTTTTAGAATAGAATAGTACTTTTTGGGATATTTTTCTCTCAAGTATGGAGAAGGTTTTGTGGGAGACTTGAAGAAAGAAGGATTTCATCTTCCCCAAGTAGGAAATGGGTCTTCTCCATTTTTCTTCCTTTGCTTAAATCAAGGTTTAATTTCTTATACCCATTTGATTTTAGTATCATTTTAGGTGTATTTTGTTATTTTTGATGTGTGGCAAAAAAATCCCATTCCTGGGGTATGATTTAGCAAATATGTGTTGATATTGTAGTTGCGTCTTTCTTGCTGATAGGTTAGATGTATTTTAATGGTGATTTCACCTAGTGGTTGTGGTTTAATTTAATTGGTTTGTAGTTGCAAATACAAAACCACCCATGTTTTTTCGGGTTGCTCGAAAGGAAGGTCGCGAAACCAAAACCACTAGACTGATGGCCTAAGGAGTGGGTCGACATGAGGTTCAACACGAGAGGGTGAGTCCTAGTCTCATATCCTAACACTCAACTCGAGAGAGTGACTGGGATAAGGCGTAGGCTGGCCTTCATACGGCACATGGGTGTCCGAAAGGAACGTATTTGAAACGGGGTAAGTTGCCCGAGAGGGAACTTGTTTCCATCTAAAGCTTAGCCTAGTCACTATTATCTTGTAATTTCCCATCGAAATCATGTACCCAACGATTTATCTCAACTTGTATTGCGGTCACACCCCAAAAACTTTTCCCCATACTTGATTTTCTTGTTCATTTTTGTCGTTTTTACTACTTGTGACAAAAACCCCAATTGATATTTGACACTTTTGTGTCACCCCCTTTAATTTACTATGTTTCTAATCGTTAATGTCTTTAGCTAGGACAAATTAGAACTAATTTTTTCTTTCTATTAATTCTCAAAACCACTCCCTTGGGACACGACTCCAACCCTTAGTTGGGTTACTATATTATCGACGATCGTAGACACTCATAATGTACGATAGTGTAGTTGGTCATGATAAGGATCAGTGGTCATCACCACTGGCCGTGAAAGTGGCTGTGGTCCCTGGGTAGTGTGTTGCCATGGTTGGGCAGCCTTGGCCCTTTGGCTTATGCGTGCCCTCTTTCCTTGGCACATGCCCTTCCAAAACATAACCAATACTCTAAAAGATCTTCTAAGCTATGAGGTCTATCATGCACCGTATCGTTCAACAACTAACCCCTCATTCTAAAAATGAAAAGTCTCATCTACGACTCTAATCTTCAATAACACACTCTAGAACCCTAACTCTTGGCTCTAGTTTAGTCTACTAATTTCCGAGGCAATACAATATCTCCCACTTGGGAACATTCGTCCTAGAATGACCTTTTTAAACACTTCATAATGAAAATGATTATAGACTAGAAGCCCATCATGCATGCACTACACCTAGTGCTCACAACCAACCAAGGAAACTTCAATTCCAAGCGAATCATACCTAATCCAACTCAAGGAAGTAGGAACTACATCTACCAACTCGAAATGCATGAAAGAGACATATTAACTCATTTCCAAGGAGTAACTAACATCTCCAAGTTACAACATGCTCAACATAAAACTCATGGAGCCTAAAATGTACATCCACTCAAAGATGCTACAACAAGAGGCAACACAATGCAATTAGATCAATTCTAACATGGCCTACAAACCTTCATAAACATACATACAAAGAAATCATGTAAAGACATGATGGACTAAGCACACTATCTCCCTCTTGGGAGTATGCCCACACATTGTTTTCTAAACATCAATCATAGCAAGGAAAACATCAAGTCCAACATAACAAATCACAAAAGACAAGAAATCTGGAAATTTTCTAAAATATGAAAGAAGCACATATCCGAAGGGACACTAGGAGATCACTCTTGATCTTCTCTAGATTGGAGAGCATAAAACCTATTCTTCTTTTGAGTACCCTCATCCGGATCACTAGAGGCAACTTTCTTATCCTCCCTTCCCTTCATTTTAAGAACCGGGCAATCCCTCACTTTGTGCCCATCCTTTCCACACCCATTGAAACCATCCATGCAGGGTAGGAACTTACCATAATGACTCCTCCCACACATGGAGCAAGTAGGCTTGGAAGAATCTTGGCCGGAGTACCTTGGTTTAGTCCTACGCCTATATTGTCCATCAGACTTGGCATCACAAAAGTTCACATCATTGGTCCTAGCCCTCTTTACCTCTCTATTCACGTTCTTGAGCTTTTGCTCCTCAATTTGTTCGGTATAAACCATAAGACTTGAAATGTACATACTAGGGATAAGCATTGCCGAACGACACCCATTCTCTACTAATTCCGACACTCCCATCACAAACTTATTCATTCTAGACCTTGAGTCTGCCATTAGAGTTGGGGCATACTTGGATACTTGGGTGGACCTAAGAGCATACTCCTTTATACTCATACCTCCTTGACGGAGGTTGATGAATTCTTGCATCTTTCGTTCCTTCCATTCTAGGGGAAAAAACCTATCTAAAAATGCTTCTTTGACCCATTCCTACTCTATTGGGCCCGCTCCTAAAGGCCTATTATCTTCCATTGTTCATACCATATTTGAGCTAAATCCCTCAATTAATAGGTGGCTAACTCCGCCTTCTCTACCGTAGTGAAACCTATGATGGCAAGCACCTTATACACCTCATCTATGAAACCTCGAGGGTCTTCCTCCACCTTGGAGCCATAAAACTCTGGAGGGTTCATCCTCAAAAACTCTATCACCCTCGAAGCAACTATATTCATATTATTAGCTGGGGCAACTACTTCCCTATTGACTTGGGCCGTAACGGCTTGAGTCAATATTTGGAGAGCCGCCCTTATCTCCACGTTAGTCATAGCTCCTTCATCAATAGGGACTTGAGGAGGAGCTTGTGGAGGGACTTGATTTATAACTTGTGGAGGAACCTCTTACCCCTCATCATTTTCCTTAACCCTCCTAGCATTAGCCCTAGTATTTACCATATGCTGAAAAATTATAGGCAACATTAGTAGAAGGACAACCTAGAGCTAAACTTCTATGGCACGACTATAAGAATGAAGAAGTGGAGTTTCCTAGACATCCCATAGCCTGCTACTTATGAAATGTGTCGCGACTCACACTAATGAATAAGACTCTACTAGAAGTGGTTTGAGACATCCTAAAATTTTCCCAAAAGCTTATACTCTGATACCAAGTTTTTCACGACCCGAGAGAACCTCCTAGTCGTAACAAGGCGTACTTGACCCTGAAGGGGTCACATATAAGCCCTTAGCATTATCATATCATAAGATCGTAAAAAAGTAGGGATAATTTAAAACTCTCTATAAAGCAGAATACCAAAAACATTTCATAAAAGTGGAAGTCTTTCTAACATCTTTGTCTCAAACCATCTATGAATAACACAAATAAAAGTCTTGGGACACAGCCCACATAAAGTCTAAAACATAAGAAAAGACAAAAATGAAACATATGGGGTTTGTCCTCGAAGCTATGAGGACTCAACAATCTCCTATCTTCTTGCACTTACGAACCTAGCCTCCAAGGAACTCAATGTCCCAACACCCTACATTTGATTATAATGTAGGAAATATGCCTTAGTACAAAATGTACTGTCACGACCCAAGCCTAGGGCCTAGACGTGACATGGCGAATGAGGAACTCGAAGGAACCCCAAACAAGCCTCTCAAACTTGTCATCACACTTCATCGGTCGCGGAAGTACATTCAACATTAATTAACGGGAAATAGGGACTAAGGG
>JAJOOR010037058.1:0-12137 GCA_036250505.1 Solanum acaule | reverse complement strand
CTATTGAAAACGACCCCACATCAATACAACTTAAATTAGAATTTACCAAAAACACCCTCATTTAGGCAGACCCGTTAGTGACCAAGGTCACTTGTACCGACCAAAAACACCCTCATTTAGGCAGCCCCGTAAGTGTTTTAAATCTAAAATTTTCTAATTGAAAATCATTCTCTCAAATTTTAAAAAGAAGAACAAGTCTTCCTCCCAAATATTTCTCTCTCTAAAAAACTTGAAGAAGAAGGGTCCAAGCTTGGGTTTGCAAGTCAAGTATCCTATTCCTCCATTGAAGTTAAGACAACATTAAGGTATGATAGTTTTAATCCATGGATTCCTTCCATTCATGCAGTTCCCAAATTCTCCTATTTTCAAAGCTAGAATTCCCTAAATGAGTTAGGGTTTTCTTCTATATTATGGGTTCTCCTAATTGTTTATGTAATCGATTGATTTATGATCTATGATGCATGAATTGAGTTAATCTCATGTTTTTATGATGATTCCCCACGAACCCATGTAATTCCCAGGTTTTCCAATTATGAGCATATAATGTGGGTCTTGGATTATGAATGAAGAGTTTATGAAATCAAGCATGAATTGATCAGACTACATGAATTTATGGTGAATTTCTATGAACTCATCTCTAACCCGTGTTTGATGATTGAAAGTGGGTTTTGAACTATGAAAGGTGAATTATGGAATTATGCATTTCTTATGAAATCTATGTAAATGTTTTAGGGATGCTTTGAGATTGAAGTATCAATGATGTTGCTATTGTTGTGTTGTTGAAAGGATTTCTCATATACACATGTAATCATGAATTGTGAAAGGCTTTCTCACCTAAAATGAACCAATGCTAAGAAGCTATGCTAATGATGAGGCAAGAAGTGATTACCCATGCTCTCTAATTAAAATGACAAGAGGCGATTACCCATCTCACATGATGTAAGGACAAGAGGTGATTACCCATTTTCCTTCATGATTTAAGATGAATAGGACTAGGAACTATTCCGTGGAAGTTAAACTTAGAACCTAGTGGAAAAGTGGAGATTACCCGTGTCCTATAACTATGTGCCAACATAGGATTGTATAGATAGACATTAGATAGTGGATCCACAATAGCTAGAAGTTCATGGTCCTTACCGTGGCAAGTAGGACATCTCTTTTCGGTGTGTAGTAGACACGGGATTCCATTTTGCTAGCTCACATGGTCTTATATGTCGGATAAGACAACTTCCAACAATCAAGTAAAGTTATGATGAACCAAGGTTACTTCAAGAAGTATCGTAAGTTTGTTTCAAGATGATATTCACTTGCATTGATCATGTTTTATGGCTTATGGCTTTTAACTCTCAAGTTTAATGTTTTAGCTTGACCATTGCATATTATGAAAATGTCCTATTTTAGCATGATTTAGATGTTTATATGCATGGCTATCATACTTGGTACATTGTTTTGTACTAGCGCATACTCTTGCCTACATTTCCCCAAATGAAGGATCCGACGGTTAGGGTTCTCATTTTCATGGCTAGAGGTTGATTTGAGATATTCTGAGCTATCGTGAGTCCTCATGCTTCGAGGACGGATTTTCACTGTTTCAGTCTTCTTTCATATTTTCAGGTTTGGACATGATATATGGGCTAGGTCCAATTTCATTCTATTGTACTAGATGACTATTGAGACAAAGTGTTTAGACTTCTGCTTTGCTTTTATAAAAACTTTTGGGAATTGAATGTATTTCCTTTATCTCTTTGTTTTATGTCTTATGTTATGAATGCTAAGTGGCTTGTATGGGGACTCTCGGGGTCCTTTACGCCATGTTACATCTAGGGTGTACCCCTGGGTCATGACGACTCTCGCGATCCCATGGAGTCTGAAAAGCATAGAAACATTTTGCTTTAGAGCACCTGAACCAGAACAACTAGGTTGAGCTTGCCTACCATACTTTCCCTTGCTAGTTTGCAATGGACAATCCTTCACCTTGTGACCACTCTTCCCACAACCAAAGAAACAATCCGTACCGGCCAGGCACTTTCCCGAGTGACTCTTACCACACCTTGGGCAAGTGGTGGAAGACCTATTACCACTATTTTCTCCTTGAGGATTAGGGTAAGACACCCTATCTTTGTTGATCCCAGGATCCATAGCACTGGAGGAAACTTGACAGGGAAACCTTTTCCAGAAATGAGGTCGCCCTTGTCCACCGGACCTTAAATGAGAAAAGTCACCATCGACGATCCTGCCCTGTTGGACTATTTTTCCCTTTCCTTAAGCTTTTCTGCTTCGATTTATTGGGAATGTATAATCAAACGGGAGATATTCATTTCCTTAATCAACATAGCGTTATGACACTCTTTGACAACCAAGTTAGAAATACTTGACACAAACTTAGTCATTCTAGCCCTAGAGTCCCCCACCATAGTTTGAGCGAGCATACTTAGTCAATTGAGTAAACTTCAAAGCATACTCCTTCACACTCATATTCCCTTGACTAAGATTAATGAATTCAAGTACTTTTGCTCCTGTCATTTCAAGAGGAAATAATGATCAAGAAAAGCTCTCTCAAATTTTCCCAATCAAGAGGACCCGCATCAACAACCCTCACTCTTCCATTGTTAAAACCAACTTGAGAAACACCCTTGAGTTGATAAGTGGCAAACTCCGCCTCTTCAACTGTAGTCAATCCCATAATATCCACTATCATGTAAACCTCATCAATGAACTCTTGAGGTTCCTCATCAACCTTATAACCATGGAACTTTGTAGGATTCATTCTAATAAGGTCCTTAATCCTTGCCGCCGTCGTACCCACATTTGGGTTCATGGGAGCATTAGCTCTTTTATTGACTTAGGCCGTCATAGCTTGAGTTGGCACTTGGAAAGCAGCTCGAAATTTTGCATGAGTCACTTGCTTGACCAAAGGATCATTTAGAACTTGAGGAACCTCAAGTTCCAACATTCTCACCCGTATTCCTTCTCACATAATCTCTTCGATGGGCCATATCCTGAAAAGGATAGAACACGATTTAGGAGAATGATCTTTATTAAGATAGACTCTATGCCATGAATATGGAGTAATGAAAAAAGTAATGTTTCCTAAATTCTATGTAGACTCCTATTCATAAATGTGGCACGCTTCACATTCATGAAAAGTACTCTACTCAACGTGGCTTGTCAGAATTCCTAGGACCTTTTTTAAAACTTGTCTCTAACACCAAGTTTGTCATGACCCAAAGTATACCCTAGACGTTACATGGTGTATAAGGTATGAGAGGCCCTACAGAAACCACTTGACATACATATACACAACATTATAGAGAAAAGCAAGAAATCTATTATGAAATAAAAAGTTTGAAATTTAAAAGCGGAAGTCTAACATGGTCTTGAATCATCTATTACATCAAGAGGAGTGGTCGGGATGTAACCTGTACACCACGTACAATATCCTAAGCATAAAGACATAAGAAAGCAATAAAGGCAGCATCGTGCTGAGTGTATGAGGACGCATCAAATCTTCAAATCTTTAAAGTGATCAACTAGCCATAAACATAGGGAAGGAGTCGTCATGCCCTATATTAATGAGATAATATAAGCACAACTATGCATTAGTACATGTGATGTAATACGTATGAGGGGAATGCACTAAAACATGAAACATGATCATAAGAGGGCATAATTGGAGGTATGTTGTGAATGACCAAGCTAAACATAGTAAAATCTATAAAAAAGATTCATAATTATGAACATGGCCAATGTATCTATAAATTATGAGTAAAGATTCATAAAATCATTAAGGACAATTTAGTTCATTTTGTGGGATATTAGATTTAATCGACAATGGACCATGCCGACTATAACATGGAATCCAATGTAACTCTTAGCTCAAGAAGGGAGAGTCTACCTGCATGGTAAAAACATGTATCATATCATATGCTATATGTGGATCCATGAGATAGACCATATAAGGCAAACCTATGGGGGAACGTACTTTGGAACTAGAGGTTGCTACTAGAGACTATCCTATTTGAGCCTACACCTCAGTAGATCCCTCGGTTCTAAGTTAAATCCCAACAAAATAGTCATTTTCATAAAGGTATCATCATACATGGAAAAGTACAATTCAAATACTAATCCAAGCTTAAAACATCTTAGAGTAGCTCATTAAATTTTGAATTAAGTCTAAGTGAGAAAACATTTCACCAAGCCATGATCTCTTAATATGTTAGAAAATCCTTTCACAAGTTCATTGATGCTTTTCTTATAGTAATCCAGATCATAAACAATACTTTTTTCATACATCATGCATAAGTTCATGAAAACATCATTCATTAATTCATATATTTTCTTCAATTTCATGTGAACTAGGGTTCATAGTCAAAATCCTGATCAATGCATGGGTTCATATGGAATTGGTCGAAAAACAGGTTATTGAATCTAAATAATCATAATATGATAAAAAAAATATAACTTAAATCCATACAAATAGAACCCATGTGAAAATGAATGAAAACCTAACACATTTAGGGAAATTGAATTGAAGAATCCGAGAATCTTTGGAGACTCAATAGGTGAATAAAACCATTGATGAAATTCCTACATACCATTACCTTCAAGCTCTAAGCAATGATGGAGAAAGGAGACTTGAACTTGAAGAATCCTAGAATTCCTCTTCTTCTTCCTTGACTTTGAGAAGGAAAATGTGGAAGATGAATTTGGTTAGAATTGAATTAGGGGAATGATTTAGAGAGGGTATTTTTATGACTTAAAACCTTATATAGGTCTAGGAATGGGGGTCAATACGACAAAGCTTAGGCTTTAATCACATATGAAAACTCCTAAATACCTCTTTAAAATAACTGTCGGACTCAATCTACGAAACTGGACTACAGTCCATAGGAAATTTTACGGACCATTTTGGTAAATTGTAGAGCAAAATTATGGAATCTTAAATTCCATCCATCTTTGACGATACATTTATATAGCTCGTAGGAAATCCTACAATCCATAGACCCTAAAATTTCACCAAGTCTAGAACTTTTCTACGGGACCTTCTTACAATCCGTAGAACCAACTACGACCCGTTATTTCCTTCCGTATACTTAAGGTCTTAAATCAAAATCACTGAATCATTCCTACGGATCAGTGCTACGACTCTTCAAACATTCTATAGTTCATCCTGTCAAGTCGTAGGTCAAACTTTAGAAACATGAAAATACAAACCCAACTGTGTGTTCCACAGTTCACTCTCTACGACTCGTAGGACTTCCTAAGGTATATATGTAGGACTCATATACCATCTCTTCAGAGAAGTTTTAAGTATTTTTATTTCCTTTTTGACTTTCCAACCTTTGGGGTGGAGCACTTCAAAACTACAGGTTGTACGAGTGTTATCTACGGGTCATAGAACCTTCTACAACTTATGGATGAGACGCACACATTGGGTGTTGAAACTATAAATACGAGCCTCTATACGATCCATAGATGAATTTTTGACTCATACACCAATCTCAATGTTCCAATGTCATATAGTCCAGTAAGGACTGTCTGGGAACAACGAATTGGTTTACAACCATAGATTAAATTACGGTCTGTACTAGCAGCTCGCAGTTCCAACATCTATAACTTAAAAATTGAATTGCCTTTATACAAGAGGGTTTCATGGCTCGTGGTCCTTTCCATGGATGGTAACTACCCACTCATACTTATCATAAATACCAAAACACATTATTTTTTGTTTTCCTTGAATTTTTAGTTTCTTTTTTTCCCCTATTTAGAAGAGAGTACCAATATAATTCCCGCAGGTGCCATGCCTCCTTAAACTCTGAAGAATGGAGGAAAGGCCAGACACCGTCCATCAAGGCTGGGGGCAATTCACACTCTCTTACAAAATGAGCCCACTACAAACGAACAAAAGGGCTTTGAGGTGAACTGCAACATCGATTGTGATGAAATCACCAATCCCCAAACCACCTGAAATCACACCAAACAACTACATTGATGGCTAAACCTCTTAAAATTGTTTCTCTTTCTCCCTCCCTTGTAGTATATGTTTCTCCCTTAAAGATGGAGTGGAATCATTAGCGGGTAGGAAATTGGGATCATTGTCTCAGTCCGACATCTCACCATCAGCATCGACATCACACCAAGAATCGACTACACAACAAAAACATGCATGCACTGTCCATATAACAGGGGCGCCAAATAGATGACATGTCAAGACGATGTTTGAAATATACAGAGAAATGACAACATTATATGATTGGGGCAAGCCATAGTTAGGTATTTTCGAGGATCCCAAGATAGTGACGACAAGTTTAAGTACAGTTTTGGACATCTAGGCAATGTTCTCAAGACATAGGCTTGTATGGATGGCTGCATCTCTGGGACTCTATAGTTCTCTTATGGTTTGAGAGTTCTATGCCTCTTATCCAGAAACAGTGGTGCATGACAAACCAACTAAGGCAAAAGCGTTTGACCATCACCCACTCTTGAGAACACTTGTTCGAGATATTTCGATTGACATATCAAAGTGCACCATCAAACATTACTTTTATCGGTCGGAGTACGAGCAAACCTCACCCATTGCTAAGTTTAACCACTGCATGTGCATAGTCACAGATGGAAACAAAATGATGGATTCACTATAAAAGGCTGAGGTGATGTGTTGAATCAAAAGCTACATAGCCATGAGAGGAGTCGATGTTGAATAGGTTTTAGTCTGCAACACTTAGTTTTGCAGGGATGTTTTGGTAGGCCATAGTGCAATCCCGCTTGTGCCCCACTTTGGTAGATAACACCTTGACTCTATACTATGTAGTGTTTGTTGTGAGCATTATGATAAGATACGAGATTGATTTCACAAGGTACATTATCAAGGAGATTCACGAGAGGGCATTCTGTGACAACAGGCGCATTCTGTTCCCATGCTTTATCTATAAAGGTTGTGAGGATTTTAGAGTTAGTTCTATGCCACTGGTTGATCGATTGTCAGAGGTAAGCTAGAAACAATATGTGGGGGTGATCATATTTGAGACAAATCCAGTAGACGCGTTGCACTACAAAAGAACATATTATAAAACTAATTTCTAAGACCGACTATGCAATAGAGTAATTGATGGAGCTGTTCCGAATGAGGACCTCCCTAGTAGAGAGTTGACTAGGATGCTTCTACCGTAACTTTACCCCTTTCTAGCACCCCCACTGACAAACCACATTCAGATTTTGTTGGCTTGGCTACTGACAAGTTAGGGATTTTAGACTCATTTGTACCTTTTTCGTATGATTTTGTGGAACTTAAGTAGAATATGAGGACAATTATTTGTTGATTTGTGTTTGTTCCACGTAATTGATGTGAGGCTAAAAATACATATTTTTAATCATTATTTCTCAAATTTATTATTTATTATTTATATTTGTCCTTTTTGAGCATGAATTTTACGAATTGTGTTAAATGGTATATTTTATTTGTAGGATTAAATTGGTGGAAAAATGAAGAAGTTTGGAGCTAAAACGAATTAAGATGAAAGGTTGAAGAAAGAAATCTAGCAGGTAGCTTAATAGATTAAATTTAATAAAATAATATATTTATATATAAAAGGAAATGGCGGCTGCAAATTGTGGAATTTCAATTTTTACGCTTGCTTCTTGCTGCTGCCACGTGGCAGCAAGTGAAGTGTGCAGAATTATGTTGAGGCGGCATTATTACTGTTCACGCGGTGAAAAAGGAAAAGGAATCCAATTATTTTTGGTTTTGGATTCCTAATTTCAGGTGGACTCAATTTTTTTATTTAGGATTTCCTACATCTATAAATAGTGCATAGAAATAATTATTTGGGGGAGCCAAGGACCAAGATACAAGACACAATATAAATTTTCTTCTAGCTTAGGAACTTTGGAAGAGCAGTCGTGGAGGCCGGAGAATTGTGGTTTATTCTTTCTTCTCATTTATTATATATTTGTATTCGTAATAAATAAAAGATAGTTTAGCTACTGTTATTAACTTTTTATGATTAACACAAACATATTTATTTTAATAAATTTTGATTGTGTTTTTGAGATAATGAGTAGCTAACTTTCATAACTAGGATTGTGGGAACCATAAGCGATTAACAAAGTATGAATAACTAAGTAAATCTTGAATAGTGTTGAAGCATGCATTGATAATTCTTTCATCTAGAAGTCTTTTTAACAGTGCGCAATGTTAGAACTCACCTTGTAGCTACTTGTCGGACCAAGGAAGTAATCAACAAGAAAAAAATTATCAACATAGATTTAGTGTGATACTATCTAATTGTCTATTGTCGATTGGTGCGACGTAATAATTAAGTCAAACATTGATGTGATGTCTAATATGAGGTAAAGGTAAGGGTTAGTAAATTATACACACGTAGCCGGACCAAGGTGCGGGGTGAAATTCTCTAGTTGCCGGACCAAGGAATTAGAGATACCTAACTTATCACTTTGCATATAATACACTAGAAAAGGATTACTATTATTAGGATTACCGTGTTATGAGCTTATGAGAAACACATTCCTAGTAACTTTTAATAATTTGAATATAAATATATTCTTAGTTGAAAGCTATCTTTTTATTGTTTTTAGTTAATTTCAATTTAAATCCCCCCGTTTTTATATAACGACTATCGAGTTAAATATTTTCTATTGACAATATTCTTCCATATTCTCTATGGGATCGACCCCGACTGATAGTTTGGTAAATATATTGCATACGATCCTTTATATTTCTTTTCGAGAAGTATATTTGAATGTTATCAAGAATGGCGCCGCTGTCGGGGAATGTGACTTAGAAATTGTCTTTAGTATTTATTTTGACTTGTAGTCCTTTTTTGTTTCTTAGGATTAGTTTTAAATTTTTATTTTTTTTATTACTATCATATTTATTTTACTCTTCTTGAGATGTCATCTGAAAAAGTATGTAGTGATAAGTGTTCTTGCAATTCTGATATGATGGATTCTTATAGGCTATTTTTTTCTCAACAAGATAAGTTGTATGGGAACATGGAAGATTTGTTAATACTTTGCTATAAATCAATATGTAAGCGCAGTTGTGAAGATAAATTTGAATTTGATCTCTATTAATTAAATTGTGAGTTGAGTGGAAACATTAAATCATATGACACCCAACAATTTAATATGTGTGAGGAAGAAAAAATACTTATAAGGCAACTTGAAGAGCTAAAAGTTGAGGGCCAATTGCTTGATCATACTGTTATTGATGTTGTCACTGTTGAGAAGTGTGCACTAGAGTTATGAAATGAAGTAGATAAAATTATTTTTAAAAACTCTAGTATGTGTACACATGAGGGTGTAAAAAATAATACAATTCATAAGTTAGGGCGCATTGGACCTCATTCCAATCATTTTTCCACATTATGTTTAGATGATGCGAAATTAATCGAGCCATCTGAGCCTATAGAAGAGTGTATGGAGGAGGAACAATGTGTCTATGTTCTTGAATTTATTGTTCCAACATCGGAGAATTACATTCCTCACTTAGGATCCAAGAAGTGCATAATGCGATATCTATTGCTTGGGACCTTTATTTTTATACCACCACCCCTTGAGCGTAATAGAAAAATTGATTGAAATTAGGGGTGCAATTCATATCTTCACATTTTATTTTATTTATATTTTATTAGTATCACTTTTTTTTGTTCTTTCCTTGTTTTTGCAGATTAGGGAATGTCTGAGTACCAAAAAAAAAATTGAAGCAAAGGAGTATGTTTGAGCTTAAGTGTGGGGTGACGATGATGAAAATTAAGAGAACATGCTACTAGTTAGGCCTAAAGGCCTCAGGGAGTTTTCCTAACCCTTGTTTTAAATTTTATTTAATGCTTTGGGGACATAGCATCTTTTTAAGTGTGGGTGGAGGAATGAATTCTTAGTTTGTACCGTTTTATCGAGTTTTTTTAGGATGGGTTCCTTGACTTTTGTTTTCGGTTATTTTCCTGAGGATAGTCCCTTTGAACCAAGTGTCTTTTATTATTTTTTTAGGAATAAATTTTATTTCTAAATTGTATTTTTATTTTTAATTTTTTGGAGAGAAAAGAAAAGATCCTTTTGAGTTATGTGATACTTACTATTTGGGCCTAAATTTCAGTAGTACTTTCTTGTGAATAATTGATTGCTAGTGAAATTGCAAACTTTTTGACATCTAGGTTCATGGTTGTGACTTGGTAAATAGCTTATTTTATTTTGTAGTTTGTTATGATCATGTCTCTCTTAGAAGTGGAATTGATCCATCTTGATTGATACTTGTGCCATGTGTGGTGAGATTTTGTTTATTCCATGTTTTGCATCTTAATCTAGAACTTGCCCTGCATGTTATTGAAGCGAAATAAAAAGTGTGGCTTTGTTTAGGATATGATAATAGGCTTTCTTTGATTTGTCTAGTAAATTTTAGCCTTTTCAGATATTTTATCACTAGTTAGCCCTTTTGAGCCTGTAGCCTTTTGTTGAAAGCCATATTTTGCCCTTGACTATTTTGTTGAATCCCTAGTTTTTGCATCTTGCTTCCTTGATCATTATAGCATAGACTTATTCTAATTATCAATTCTGAGAAAAAGAGATGGTTGAGTGAAAAGGTAATCAATGATAGCTACAAAGTATTTAAAAGCCCTCTTTGAAAGAATGTGACATGAAAAACAAAACAAAAGAATGTGACATAAAAAAAAAAAAGGTTACTTGATGATGGACCTGTTCCTTCCAAGGACATCGTGCACCTTAACGCATGTAAAATACGTAAGTTGAGGGTGACTATTATGAAGGAAAACTGTAAAAAAAATAAAATTATGATTGAAACATTCTTGAGATGATGAGAATTGCTTGTGAAATAATTGTTAAAGAGAGGGCTGAAAATAAAGAGAAGAAAATAATGGGTGATGAAGTTTAAAAATTGCAAAGTGCTTAAGTGTAAGTCAATAGTATATAGTTTTCCTATCCTTCCCCTAGCCTACATTACAACCCGTTAAAGTCTTATTTGATTCTATTCAAGCATGCTTAATTAGTGGAGATGTACATAATGGGCAAGCATATGGTTCTTTGTGCATACATGTGAATTTTCTTTGTGAGTGTGAGAGTGTTCTTTGATGCTAAGTCCTTAATTTATATTCAATCTTTTGATTTGAGTGTGTGGACTATTTCTTCTTGTAAGGGCACTTGTTTCATGATAGATAGGTGATTTTATTAACCTTCTTTGATGAGAATAGGTGAGCAAGCTTAAATTTGATGAGTTCAATGTCCTTCCTTGAGGTTAGAAAGTTAGAGGTTTGTTGTTTATTTTGATGACTTGCATCATGATTGAGAAGTCTACTTGATGTTTTGAAATTGGTATATGGCCTAATTGTTTGTATTAACCAAAGTGATGACATTACTAGTATGATTTTTTGGGATGAGTTTTAATGTTTGCTGGAGGTCGAACAAAAGTTTAAGTGTCGGGTGTTGATGTGAGGCTAAAAATACATATATTTAATCATTATTTTCTCACATCTATTATTTATATTTGTCCTTTTTGAGCATGAATTTTATGAATTGTGTTAAATGGTATATTTTATTTGTAGGATTAAATTGGTGGAAAAATGAAGAAGTTTGGAGCTAAAACAAATTAAAGATGGAAGGTTGAAAAAAGGAAATCAAGCAGACAGCTTAATGGATTAAATTTAATAAAATAATATATTTATATATAAAAGGAAATGGCGGCTGCAAATTGTGGAATGTCAATTTTTACGCTTGCTTCTTGCTGCTGCCACGTGGCAGCAAGTGAAGTGTGCAGAATTATGTTGAGACAGCAATATTACTGTTCACGTGGCGAAAAAGGAAAAGGAATCCAATTCTTTTTGGTTTTGGATTCCTAATTTAAGGTGGACTCAATTATTTTATTTAGGGTTTCCTACATGTATAAATAATGCATATAAATAATTATTTGGGGGAGCCAAGAACCAAGATACAAGACACTATAAATTTTCTTCAAGCTTAGGAACTTTGGAAGAGCCGCTGTGGAGACCGGAGAATTGTGGTTTATTCTTTCTTCTCCTTTATTATTTATTTGTATTCGTGATTAATAAAAGATAGTTTAGCTATTGTTCTTAACTTTTTATGATTAACACAAACATATTTATTTTAAT
>JAJOOR010037057.1:0-19132 GCA_036250505.1 Solanum acaule | reverse complement strand
ACTAATCCCCCCCCCCCCCCCCCCACCCATTAAAAGGATTTCAATTCATCATGATGTTTGTTTCTTTTTTGTTTTGTTGTAACATATTTTTTGGGTTTAATTCAAACATTCATAATGCATTATCTTATTAGGTGTTAATAATCATGTAATATCTTTGTGTTATCATAAAATTGTTTGCTATTACATTGGGTTTATAGGAAGGGTTTTATGTTGTGCCTATTTATAGATGTTCTCTTGGTTAGCGGAAACAAGTCCCTCGGAGAAGTTACGGAAGAAAAAACTTCATCATGTTGGTGATACTAAGAACTCAATCCTCATTTAAGAGCCTAAGAGTAGATACCATCCGCAATCCCAAATATTGTGGTCCATTTGTGGATGGAAGTTTCATGAAATAATATATATCCATTTGTGGATAATATAAACTCTTAAGCTCTGAAATGTTGATTGAGATCTAGTATCAACAATCTAATGAACTTTCTTCTCTCGTAACTTCTTCGTGGGACTTGTGTCCATTATCACAGACAACATATATAAGTAGGAACAAAATAAACCCTTCATATAAACTTAGAATAATAGCGAACAATTTTACGATAACACAAATATATTACATGATTATTAAAACGTAACAAGGCAAGGTATTATGAATGTTTGAATCAAATGTTACTGCAAAGCAAAAAAAATTAAAAAAATTAATGACGAATTGAAATCCTTTAGATTTGGGCAATTAGTGCCATAGGAAGAAGAAAAGTAGAAGAATTTAACACTACATATTAAACTTATGGATCCTTATAATTAAACACTTGCTACAGAAAATAGTCTTGCAACTAAGGAATCATTTTCTATAAGGGAAGAAGCAAAAGGGGTTGTTGTGGTTTGAAGAATTGAAAACAAATCTGTGAAATTAATTGTCTAAAAGTACTTGTGTGGATATAATTAAGTATCTCATTATAATTAAAATTAAACCATTAAAAAGGAAAAAATTATCAGTGATCGAAATATAAAGTTAAACTCATTGCATTAATATTCTGACTCCTTTATTCTCAATGTTCCTTACAAAGTTAGTCACCTTTATTTCTCAGCATGCCTTAGAGGCGTTTCTCAAAGGCCTCACTCAGGGGCAAATCCAATGTAGTAACAGGTTGAGAAAAATCACCTTTATTTCTCAGCATGCCTTACAGGCGTTTCTCAAAGGTCTTACTCAGGGGCAAATCCAATGTAATTACAGGTTGGGAAAAACACTCAAAGCATTATATTATTAAAACATATATGTACAAATAATTTATTTAGAATCCATAAAAAGAAAAAGAATTGTAAATCAAAGTTTAGGTATTGAAGTTTGACTTTTTGACACCCTATCTTTCGATGGCGCTATCACTTTGCTTCGAATTGGAGCTGGATCCTTACACCACCATCGAGGCTATGAGTTTTCATAGGTATGCCTCCTTCTTCATAGAAATTTAGTTACAAACTAAAATTCTTGACTTTGTTTCTTACCTTAGCCTGAGACGAGTCCCAAGAAAAGAAACAATTTACTTTAAGTATTTATTCAAGTATTGGCTTCGTAAGGTCCAAAATAATTCTAAAACCAAAATCCCAAAACACAAAAGAATGCCCAAAAATATTAGAGGAAAATGGAACATGGGTATGCCAATAGCCTTGTACATGACTCCTATTTATAATAGAAAAAAAGTGAAAGTCAAATTAGGTATGCAAATGATTTTTATTCAAATTGTGTTTCTTTACATCAAATTTCCATATCGAAACAAGTCAAGTCAATTACAAAGTTACTCATAATAACAGTAGAGGTAAAATAAGGTATGCAATTATATTGATTTTTATTCAAATTAGATTTCTTTAGATTAATAAGTTTCCAAGTAAGTCAATTAAAAAATTATACATTATAAAAGTGAAGGCTAAATTAGGTATGCAATTGATTTTTATTCAAATTAGATTTCTTTACATTAATAGATTTCCATATCAAACAAGGTTGGTCAATTACAAAATTACACAGGATAAAAGTGAAGGTAAACTAAGGTATGCAATTGATTTTAACAAGTCTTTTACTAATTTATCATTTGAATATGTCAAGTCAAATGACAATGTGTCGGATCCACATACAAAAGTCCTAACTAGAGACTGAGTTGAGAGATCATAAAAGAAATCATCATGGCGGTAACTCTACCTAGTAGATCAGAGATCCCAAGAGCTTGGTTCTATAGTATCAAAAAAATTTGTGACTGACGGTTCGGAATTGTTAATAAACTCAATCCATTCTTGAGATGAAGACAATGTTCAGAATAGGGATAAAATATTAAAACATTTTAACGGGTTGATAATATTTTTTTTTAATGGTTTCATTGTTTGGAAGAGTTGACCAAAAAGTGTACCTACAAAATATCATGGTTAGAAATCACCTATGTGAGTGTGAAGTGTAAGACGCTTCAAAATATATCATTGTAAAAGCACATTCTCTATATACTCATGAAATGAGAAAGTGTTCATGGTTGAAACGAACACAACAGTGAGAACCATATATGGTAAAGGATTAATTGTGTTGCATGTGGTTGTCTTGGTATACACCAAAGCTCATTGATTCATATATATCAAATCCACCTATCAATCGAGTATATTCAACATATGTTCACTAAGGAAAGTTAAAAAGGAAACCTGCTTATCAAGATGTAATTAATCATTGCTTGTAAAGTACATACTTGTCCATTTATTTTTTATTACAATCATTCTACAATCATGCGGTGGATTGTTGGGTTTTAAAAGGCATGAATAGAAATTGAAGAGTTGTGATTTTTCTTATGATTTGTGGTTTTTCTGAAGGGCTATGACTTTTTCAAAAAATTGTGACTTTTCCAAAGGGTTGTGACCTTTTTGATAAGACACACTAAGAATCTATTCACACTACCATTTGTTGTCTATAAATAGAGTGGTTTTCTCTCAATTTTCAACAATAATTTTTTTTGAACTTTTTATTCTGAACAAACAAATGGTGCTTGTTGAGTTTACTTCCTTTGAGTGGTTCATTTGCACCATTATTTTAGGTACCAATACATCGATAAGTAAGATAGTTCTATCTTGGGAGGATACATTCCATTAACCTGAGGTACTTGAGGAGAATATTTTTCTTAAGGACACATTGTGCATTCAGCGGACTCAATTTTCTTCTTTTCGATATTCTTTCAATTTTGTTGCAAATTATATTTTGTTTACTCGTAGTAACTCTCTGGTTTTGAAAATATACTTTGAAGTTTGTTGTTTATTACAAAGTTTTGCAAATTTATTGTTCTAAATACTTTAGAAATATAGATAAATAACAAAATATCCAAAATAGCCATATGGGTCCTTACAATCCATATATGTCACGACCAAAAAACCATGTGTGATGACACCTTCATTATTCCACTAAAACAGATCAGTGTAAATAACCCTCAAAAAGGGTAAATGCGGAAGTAAGAAAGAATGTAAGAACTCAGATCTCATAACATAGCAAAACTATCCCCAAAACTTGATGTCACGTGTACAAGCCACTACGTAATACAATGGATTCAAAAGAAATACAAGTTAGACTATCTACAATTACTAGAATAGTAGAAAGACATAATCAAGAGTATGCGATGTCTGCCAAGATGACTAGCAGCCACCTCACGAACTATAAAGGTCTCACGACCCAAAAATAGATGTGATGACACTTGTCTATTCCTACAAAGACAAGTCAGCCTCAACCCAAAAAAAAATGCAAAAATATGAAGTAAGAACAAGATAAAGCGGAAAAACTTATTCTTTCTATTAAAACCCCCAAAATCTGGTTGTCACGCGTCCAAGACACTACATTGCATAAAGTGCGGAATTTAAGAAATAAATACAAATCTGAATCTTTGTTTCTCAAATAGAACGACGCTTTAGGGAAAAAGGAAAAGAGGGCCCACTGGGATGACAAAAAGCTACCTCTCAAGTCCTCCAACGAGCCTCAGAAAGTGAGAAGAAGAACAATCACTCTAAACCAGCTCGGTAACTACACAAATGTAGAAGCAAGGACTGAGTACCAAAAACACGCGGGTTCATTTGTATATTAAAACTTGATTGAACAGGTTCTACAATCAATAGAAGCATAATATGCATGCAACCAATCCATACCAAGGATTACATGAAAATCTAGCATATCAAGTTCTAAAAGGTCAACAAGAGTGACTATTTGGCCAAGGAGATGAGACACTTTCTATAGACCCTCTTGGCCAAAACATAATCACGAACAGGGGTCGAGACAGAAAAAGGATCTATCAACTCATCCGAAAGAATACCAAAATCTCATAGCCATATATGGCGTCACAAAAGATAAGGTAGCACCGGGGTCAAGTAAAGCATAAACATCAAGTTGGAAGACTTTCAACATACCGGTAACCACACCGAGAGAACTCTCTTGTTCACCACAAATTTAAAGTGCATAAAACATGTTTTGCTTCTGATTTCCACTAGGACCGGATAAAGGATTAGGTTGAGCCCTTTGATGGCTTTCTCTCTTATTCATAGTAATGGAGGGGCAATCCCTTATATTTTTATCCATCTTGCCACAACCAAAGGAAGCATTAGAACCGGCTAGACATTTACCCTCTTGCTTTCTTCCAGACATAGAACAAGTAGGCAATAAAGACCCACAACTATTTCCTCCTTGAGGCTTAGGGTTAGACACCCTATCATTTTTTAACTTTGAAGGAGAATTAGAGGAACCTTGACTGGAAAAACTTTGTCTAAACTTAGAACGACCATGTCACTCGAACCTTAAATGTGAGAAGTTACCATCACCGGTCTTAGCCCTTTTTGGCTCCCTAGACCTTTCCTTAAGTTTCTCATCTTCAATTTGTTGAGCATGAACCATGAGATGACAAATGTCCATATCATTGAGAAACATAGCGGTAAGACATTCTTAAACCATCATCTTGGACACTCCCGAAACGAACTTACTCATTCTTACCCTAGGATCGGCAACCATAGTTGGAGCATATCTAGATAATTGTGTGAAACTCAAAGTATATTTCTCCACACTTATATTTCCTTGATGAAGGTTGACTAACTTAAGCACCTTTGCTTCCCACATCTCAAAGGGAAAGAACCTATCAAGGAAAGCAACTTTGAACTTTTCCCAATCAAGAGGACCTGCGTCAATTGTTCTCCCTTCTTTCCATTGGTTGAACCATATTTGAGAAACATCCTTAAGTTGGTAAGTTGTCAATTCTGCCTTTTCCATCGGCTTCATTCCCATGATCAACAACACCTTGTAAACCTCATCAATGAACTCTTAAGGGTCTTCCTCAACCCTAGAAGCATGAAACTATGAAGGATTTAACCTAGTGCAATCCCTCGCTCTAGTTGCCGTCATACCCATATTTGGGTTCACAGGAGCCACAACCTCCATATTGGCTTGAGCCAACACTTGAAAAGTAGCCCTAAACTCCACATTAGTCACTTGCTCGACCAAAGGGTCGATCGGAACTTGAGGAGCCTTTTAATTCACATCCTCTCTTGTATTCCTTCTAGAATATGCCCATCGTACGACCATATCATATAGAGCATCAGATAAGGATTAGGAGAGAGAGAGAGACATTATAGAGTTAAACTTTATCGCACGACTTTAGAGTAATGAAAGAAGTGAAGTTTCCTGACATCTTATAGCCTCTCATTCATAAATGTGGTGCGCTCCACACTCATGAACAAGACTCTACTCGACATGGCTTATGAGACTTTGCATGACCTTTCTAAACTTTGTGCTCTGATTATCACGTTTGTCACGACTCAATGTAGCCCCTAGGCGTAACATGGCATATAAGACCCCCAAAATCCACATACAAGTAACTTAACTTTCATCATACAAGATAATTATAACACCCCATATTCGAAAACACCAAAATAGAAGCTTTTTAGACCTTATCTGTATCCTCCACGAAGGCCCAACCACGGCCCGTGGTGTGGGCCACAGACCGTAGGTGGGTCCGTGGATTGGCCCCTCAGAAATAGTCAAGGTATGGACAACGGTGGCACCTATGGACCGTAGGTGGGACCACACCCCATTGTCCAGTGGCCGTCGACAGGCCAAAAGTCTTTGACAAGGAGCCATAATTGTGCAGGACGGACCGTAGGTCCATCCACGGTCTGTCGATGGTGGTGTCGTGGGTCACTGATTGGCAATTATTTTCAGGGGCAGTTGGATCTTTTCCTAATTAGTTAATTCTTATACTATGTCATTTTGCCTATATTTAGAACCTTTATATAAGCCTTTTAACCCTCGAATTCACCCCATTTATTTCATTCTTCCAAATTCCCAAAAGAAATCCAATTCCTCTCAAATATTCTCTTTCGAGAAACTGGAAGAAGAAGAAGAAGGATTCACCTAGGGTTTAAAGATAAGGTTCCAATTTCTCCATTAAAGGCTAGCATTTGGAGTTAAGGTGTGATAGTTTCCATTGATGGATTCCTTTCATCCATGGAGTTCCTAAATCTCTCTATTTCAAAAGGTAGAATTCCCCAATTGAGTTAGGATTTTCATCTATTAGCATGGGTTCTCTTTATTATTGATTTGAATGAGTTAATTATGATCTTTTATGAATGAATTCATGAATTGCAATGCTTTTGTGATGAATTCCCCTATGAACCCTTGTGATCCCTATGTTTTCAAGGTATGAACCATAAGATGAGGGATTTTGATCTTCAAGGAAGAGTATTATGAAATTGAACATGTCTTAGTAGTTTTACATGAATTTATGATGAAGTCCATATCTAACCCATGTTTTCTAAGAGTTGATTATCGAAATTGGGTTTTGACCTCAAGGAGGTGAATTATGGACTTATGCATTGTTTTATGAAATCTATAAAAATGTTTTAAGGGTGCTTTGAGAGTAAAGTACCAATAATGATGTTGTGTTGTGAAAGGATATTATCACTAAAAAACATACTAGCATGATGTGAAAGGTTTTCTCACATAGAAATGATTCTTAGGTTGAAAGGCTTTCTCACCTAATTGAATCAAACACTAGGAGCTATCTTAATAAAACTAGCTTGAACTGGTTTTCCAAGGTCACCTTTTCATGAGTAATGAAGTCATGTAAGAAATGACTATTCCCTATGAACTATGCCCAAAAATGACTACAAAGAGGTACTTAGCTTGGATAGTATTATAGGATGCTATCCTTGCCTTGCACAAGTATGCTTTGAGGTGGCTTGTGAAGTAGTTCTCTTGTAATATGAAAGACTAAGGTAAAAGTATGTAAATATGATAGTCTAAGTGGAGACTATGCTATGAACATGATGTATCTCCTATGCTCATTATTATGTCTTATGTTGACTTTCGATTATATAATGCTTATGTTGGAATTATGCTATGACTATGTGATTATCTCTTATGCTTATGTCTTATGTTGACTAACCATTTTGAGATGCTCTTATTATGTTGTCCTAGCTTTCATACTTGGTACATTTTGTACTAATGCATATTGCCTACATTCTAAGGTGCAAGAGAAGTTGAAGAATTGGAGAGTTCTCATATCTTCGAGGACAAACCCCTTATGTTCCCTTTATGTCATTTCTTTATGTTTTAGACATTTATGTGGGCTGTGTCCCAAGTCTTTTATTCAAGAGTTTTATTAGATGGTTTGAGACAAAGTTGTAATAAAGACTTCCGCTTGCTTATGAAAATGTTTTCGACTGTATGGTTTAAAGAAGTTTTAAATTTTCCCGTACTTTCTATGATCTTATGTTATGAATTTACTAAGGGCGTGTATGCGACCCCTTCGGGGTCAAATATGTCATGTTACGTCTAGGGGGTACCCCTGAGTCGTGACACCTTATGTTATGCATGTTCATGAAAACTTGTCTTTTAAAAGAAAATAAAGTTGCATTCTTGATTTCCTCATGATGTTGTGCATTGAGTATGAGTTGCCCATTTGACTTCATGAGATCAATTGATGAACATGATTTATATGTACATGTTTTCCTTGAGTAAATGGCATAATGGTTCCATGAGATTGTGTTGAGCATGTTTTAGTTCGGAGATGGTAGTTCCTCCTTGAATATGACTAGTTATGAGAATTTCATGAATTTTGGGTTGTTAGGTGTAGTTCCTACTTCCTTGTGGTGCATTGATTATATTTGAGTTGGAGTTGATGTTTCCTCCTTTGAATTGTGCATTATTTTGATGCTTCATGCATGATGGGCTGCTAGTCTGCAGTCCTTATTCTCATAAGGTCTCTAGATCGTCATTTGAGGATGAATGTTCCCAAGGGGGAGATAATGTAACACCCCAAAAAATAGATGGCTAAACTAGAGCTTGATGTGACGGTTAGAACCGTAAAAAAATCCCCGTACTTAAAATGAAGGGTTGAAGGTTAGAACGTCAAGGTAAGACTCCCCAAGGACCAACGAAGGGTCCTTAAGGAAGACCCTAGTACCCTGCCCAAAATCAGTACGACACACGACGACATCCACACCCCGTGGATTGAGCCACGCCCCGTTGGTGGGCAGCGTGGGTGAGATCTCCTTGAAATCTGCCTAAGGCAGTGACCATGGGCAGGACCCCTGCCTCGTGGATGGGTCCACACCACGTGGTTGGCTTCATAGGTCAAGAGCCCCAAATGAAGACCCACAGACCATAACCCACGATTGAACAGTACGCCCCGTGGGCGGGTCAAAAGTGGGCAGTAGGTCGATTAAGTTGGGGACTAAGGGGTCTTTTTCCGGAATTAATTAGGGGTTAAGTGGTGTCATTTTAACCTTACTTAGACAACCTATATAAAGATTTTAGACCCTTAATTTAGTCATTCCAAATTATTATTTGAAGACCCCCAAAAGAAACCCAATTCCCTCTCAAAAATCCTCTCTCTAGAAAGAAGAAGAAAAGGAAGAAGAATAAGGTCAAGTTAGGTCAAGACTCAATTGTTTCAAGCTGACAAGGCTTTATAATGATGTATGATGGCTTATTAATTCATGGACTCTTTTCATCCATGAATCCCCCATGTTTCCCCCAATCGTGAAGATGAAACTCTAATTTTAGTTAGGGTTCCTTCCTATATTGTGGGTGTTGTTGTATGATTATCCAATTGAGTGGATAATGGTTATTTATGATTGTTTATGATGTAATTACATTATTTTAGTATGATTATACATGTATTCTTGATTAACCTAAGATTCTAGGGTGAAATTGGTATAGTTTAGTTTTGTGCCATGAAAGTGGAAATTGAGGGCTTAGATGTGATCTTCTAAGATTGATGAATTACTTTACGAATTTCTCGAGATTAGAACACTTAGATATGAATTGCTTAAGGGTAAAGCTTGTAGACATGAATTGATGAGATTAGGGCTTATATGATGAATCATGATTAGTAGTGTTGAGATTGAGTTAATATGATGATAAATTATTAGAATTGCTTAAGAATGAAGCATGTGGTTAGATTGTCTTGAGAATTAGTCACATGTGATGACCATGTAAGGTATTGCTTAAGAGTAAGGCTTGTAGTATGAATATAAATTATATGGCGTTGAGGGTAAAAGCTAATAAGAATGAACTAGGAATGTTAAAGTTTTGAGAGTAAAGTTATTATGTATGTTGATTTGTACATGGCATGATTGTGGAAGGACATTGTTCACATGACCTATTTCATGAGTATATGAGATTATACATGGAGTGAATTGATTACTCGAAATTGTGATTATATCCATGTCTAATATAGTCATTCTATATGTGTTGAGTCGATATGAGCATTGACCCTTGAAAAGAACTGATGAGTCTACAAATTGTACTCATTTAGGGCTTTATTTTGATAGATACGTCCTCAAATGTTTATTTTGTCTCAATATCTGACGAAAACTCTTAAGTTCCAGGTATTTGATGTTTTAGTGGAAGCATAGGCACTTAGACACAAAAAAGAACAAAAAGGCTGAAAAGAACGAAGAAGCTGAAGCATGAGCATCGCCAAGAACCTTTGGCGATTCACCAAAAGGACAGACTTCGCCCTTTGTTCCAGTATGTGAAGCCTTGAAGGAAGAGGATCAAAAAGGCAATCAAAGGAGCAGTCGGCGCTTCACCGAATAGTTCCACGAAGTAGTACTATACCGCTCAATGGTTCAGAACGTGAAGATGTTGTAGGCAAGCTCTCAACGGCGATGAGACAGAAGAAGGGCGAGTCGCCGAGTCATTCGGCGGACTCGACTAACTTCGCCAAACTATCCGCCTGCACTAATATCTAATGGCTATAAATACTAAACTCTTTATTAATTTTACAAGTTCTGAACCATTATTAGTATTTTCATAATGGAATAGTACTTTTTTTATATTTCCTCTCAAGTTTGGAGAGGGTTTTGTGGGAGATTTGAAGAGAGAAGGATTTCATCTTCCCCAAGTTGGAAGTAGGTCTTCTCCTTTCTTCTTCCTTTTCTTAAATCAAGGTTTAATTTCTTATACCCATTTGATTTTAGTATCATTTTAGGTGTATTTTGTTATTTCTTAATGTGTGGCAAAAAATCCCCATTCTTAGGGTGTGATTTAGCAAATATGTATTGATATTGTAATTGGGTTTTGCTTGCTCATAGGGTAGATGTATTTTAATGGTGATTTCACCAAGTGGTTGTTGTTTAATTTAATGGGTTTATAGTTGCAAATACAAAACCACCGATGTGTTTTCGGCTTGCCCGAGAGAGAGATCGCGAAACCAAGACCACTAGACTGATGGCCTAAGAAGTGGGTCGACATGAGGTTCAGCCCGAGAGGGTGAGCCCTAGTCCCATATCCTAACACTCAGGTCAAGAGAGTGAGTGGGGTAAGGCATAGGCAGGTCTTCATGCGGCAAATGGGTGTCCGAGAGGAAACTATTTGAAATGGGGTAAGTTGCCCGAAAGAGAACTTATTTCCAACTAAAGCTTAGCCTAGTCACTATTATCTTGCATATTTCCTATTGAAAGCATGTACCCAACGATTTATCTCAACTTGTATTGCGGTCACACCCTAAGAATATTTCCCATACTTCATCTTCTTGTTAATTTTTGTTGATTTTACTACTTGTGACAAAACCCCAATCGATATTTGACACTTTTGTGTCGCCCCATTTAATTTACTATATTTTTAATCCATTATGTCTTTAGCTACGACTAATTTGAGCTAAATTTTATTTTTCTATCAATTCTCAAAACCACTCCCTTAGGACACAACCACAACCTTTAGTTAGGTTACTATACTATTGATGATCGTAGACACTCGAACCGTAGGTTAGTGTCAATGGTCACTATAAGCATCAAAATGGCGCCGCCGCTGGAGAGTGGTGTTATTTGAGAATTTTTGGATTAGCAGAATTTTTGTTCTTCTTAGTCGTAGTTTACTAACTTAACTTGTAGTTTTGTTATCTTGTCTATATTGAAGCACAGGAAGTGAGTATGCGGAGTAGTACTCGGGAGCTAATGGAGTTTCTTCTATTAGAGGTAATGATATTCCGGGAGCACATCCTCAACTTCAAGCAATTGGAGGGTGAACGGATCCTCAATGTCATGGGCAAGGTTTAATGAACTGATCTATAAATGCCCAAATCATGACATTCCAGACATAACTCTCTTTAACTGTTTCTACAGAAGTCTTGGTCTTGGAAACAAGAGGTTGGTCGACCAACTCATTCCGAGAGGCATTGCGAAACAACTATATGTGATAGCAGCCCAACTGCTTATTCAAATGGGTGAAACTAACCAAGAAGTAGAAAAGGACTTCATGTTGGCCGCTCTAAAGACTCAGATGGATGAGTTGGCTAAAAATATGGTGGAGATCGAAATCTAGTGTAAGAGGAAGGATAAATACATCCCTCCTCATGAGCGAAGAAGTCTCAAGGACAATGAGGCTAAACGCCTTGAGGGAATGGTCTCAATCATTCTCCATAAAGTGACTGAGTAAGATAGAGAGCTGAAAAGAATGAAGGAAGACATTCAAGGAATGAAGCAGATGATTTGGTCTCATTCCAAAGATGTTCAATTGCTCGAGGACCTGATGAGTAATGTGTTGCCTCAACACCATCAGTAGAGAAACAGGGGGTGGCCTAATGAGGACCTGGCCAACCCCAACAATGAAACTTAAGCAAAGATTTGTGTCATGCCATGACGATAAATAAGGCGCTTCTTGGGAGGCAATCCAAGGTCTTAAACGTTTAGGATTTTACTTTTATAAATAATGGTGTGTTGTGTTGCTATTTAAAACGAGGAAATTATGGAAAATTTCAGGTTGGCGAGCAGAAAGTCCATTACGCAAGTGGCCAAACAGGTCTGCGAGCCTAATTGGATCCGCCGTTTGGCTTAATACGAGAGTCGTACAGAGCCTGTAAAACTCGGCGGACTCGAAAAGCAACTCGGTGCATCACTAACAAGTTTGGCGATCTCGATGTAGATCGCTGAATTCACCCACTGAAAACTGTAGATTTCTGAAGAAAGAGCTGGATAAATGATCACTCGGCGAATCGCCGAGCAGGTTGGCGAGTGCGACTAACGTCACCGAATGGACACAAATTGAACAGCGTATATTGCCAATACTCACACTTCTTTATTCTTTCTCACTGTCAAACTCCATGACTTCACACCAAGGTAGTAATTTACATCTTCTTACTTTAAATTAGTATTTTAGTAGCGGATTAGTGCTTGGAACTCGGATTTTTGTTGCTTCCTAGAATTACAACTTTGTTTACTTAGCGAAAAGGTTAGTTTCTGAAAACCCTTCATTCGTTCTTGAAAAGATAGACCTCATCTGCAACCTAGGAGTCCACTAATGTGTGTTAGATCTCTCTGATATGAGTAGACATTTTCAAGTACCTGCTAATGTTGTGTAAGTTGGGGTCTATTTTCTTTTACTGTTCGATTTCCTTTTTCACTCTATTTATTGTGAATCTAAATGTGGAAAACTATGCATAATGGGTGTTGACCATGAATGGGTGCTATGCTTCTGGGCTAAATTTCATTGATGCTTGGTTTAATTTTGCTTTTAAGGGTTGTGCGATCGATTTTGAAAAGTGAGTTGAATCTCAGGCACGATAAGTCAGTCGGCGAGCTGAGTTGAGCTCGCCGAATCACTCAGTGGTTCGCCCTCTAGACCTAAATCATCTTTAAACTCTTATCTTAGGTGTTGTGGGTTCTGTAATTTTCGGCGGACAAACTTATGATCGCCAAAGAGGTTTGGCGATTCAATGATTAGATAGGCGAGTCTGTCAGAACTCTTATGTTACAATTTAATTACTCACTATTCTCTCTCTAAAGTTTCGCAGATATAGCCAAACAACCGACTAGAGGGAGGGAGAAAGGAATTGTAGTCAGCCAAAATACACTTTCACCTAGGGGCAAGGCTACCACAACTTCAAAAGGCAAGGGAAAGAGTAAAGCCCTCAAATTATCTGACAGCACAGGCTTCTACACTACCGAGCCACCCACATATAATAGAGAGAGTACAGAGTCTGACAAAGATTACCAGATTGAGGCAAGGAGGGTTGAGTTACGATCCAAAAGGATACATGATCTATATCGGATCAGAGATAATCAATCCACCATTCGAAATCCTCCAACTCCAGGGCAAGCATTAGTACTGGCACATCCAGTACAAGGCCCCAAACATGGATCAATGAATAGATCAAAAGCGGATGGTCTGAGGACGATCAATGAGGAAAAACAACTTTCCATATATGGGGTTATTGATAGGTATCCAGAAGTGATGTAGTGCCAGAAATATCACAAATTCCAAATCTTCACAAGACATCGCGGCTCTCACATACCAAGCAGGGTTAGAGAGTTCTACGATACATACAGTACATTAGTACCTCAACGAAAAAGGCTAGTCTCATCTTTTAAATTAGTTGACCACGTGGTTATCAGAGGAAAGAAGGTTGCATGTGACAGTGAAACTATCAACATAGCTTTGGGAATGTCCAATAAGATTAATGACCACTGCCAGCACTTCATCATGACACATTAGTTGGATGCATTGAAAAAGTGGTTAGCCCCGCTAGTCTCAGATGAAATGCTCCAACATGGTTAGTAAATGGAGTTCCAATTGAGAAGAAAAGTCTGAACATAGTTGCACAGTACTGGTTCAGATTCATTAGCAGCACAGTTATGCCATCACAAAATGAATCAATTCTTCGTCATGCTAAGGCAGCTTGTCTCGGATGCATCATGGAAAAAATAGGATAAATCTTGGGAAGATCATTTCCTCTTAAATTCATATGTGTGCAAAGTAGGGCCAGACATCTCTCCCTTTCCTGTTATTAATCACTGAATTATGCAAAAGAGCTCGAGTGCTTGGAGATGCAACGAAGGATGCGGAATTGGCTGTCACCGCCTCCACTGGTATTTGAAAGATCGAAGCCGAATATCTTAAGGACCAGGTAGAAAAGAAACAGAAGGAAGTTGTGACCACTAGATCTATACCTGCAGAGGCATCTATGCCTACTCCGGTCCCTAGGCCTTCAGTTATATCTGATGTCATTACCACTCCTTATGACTCTACAGGTTCCTCTGCTGCTTCATTACCACCCAGACCTTCAGCTGCTTTTGTCCTCTGTGAACCGATCACTCAAGCATCTTTGATCCGAATGGGACAGCTTGCCCAACCTGCTAATTGTCGGACTGCCAACATAGAGAGCTCCATTCCAGGCATGATTCAGGTTGCCCTTGACAATGCTGTGAGACTACTGAGTAGTATTATTGATGCTCTAGAGGCCAGGATGTTAGTGTGTAAGCATGATCAAGGAGCCACAGAGGAAGTACTAACCGTAAAGGCCACTATTGAAGAGCTGCAGAAAGATGTGGACTACCTAAAGTCCACTGATATATCCATGATCTTTGGAATAGTGGAAGTTCTAGATGCACCCGAAAAGCCTCAGAATGCTGCAAGACATGGAGATGGAATGGAGAATATAGCTGATCCTGAATCGGAGGAAGAAACTAACGAAGAGATATTTGAGGAAGCTAGAGCAGATGATAGCCAAGACTGAAGAAATCATGATAAATGATGTTGTGCAAGCATCCTTAGAAAGTTTCGTGCTACGGGATCCAATGGAGCTGGCCCTTCTGGTGGTCACTTCGAATACTGATGCCATGACAGATGGAGCAATCGCATAGCTAGGATCCCCTCTTTACCTCCCTCTCTGTTCGTAATTATCTTTCAAATCTTTTGGATCTTGTATTATTTGCATTTGAGGACAAATTACTTTTTATTTGTGGTGGGGTGAGGCTCACCTTTTGTTTTGCTTGTTTCAGATACTTGTGTTTGGTGTACATTTGGGTTTTTCTATTTTAAAAATTGTATTTACACTGCTTTTTGTGAATTTGAGCTCATGGCTCTCTTTTTTTTAATTGCAAATGATTTTGACTCTTTCGAAAATTTTTTAATTTTTCGCACATTTTTGCCACCCTTTGTGAGTTGATTGTGGCTATTCTTTTGCAAAAAATTGAGTCTCGATTTCGATCAATACCGATTAATTGAATAGTGATCTCAATTGAACGAACATGAATGTACGGCTGCGATGAGACCAAATGAAGTTGCATAGAAAATATGTGAACTCTTTGCATCTCGTTGTAATTAGCCATTTATCGAAGTTGATTCTCTTGTAATGATCATTACACACTAGTGAAAGTGTGTAGTCTCGTTTGACTTAAGTGTCGATGCCTTGTGTGATCAGCTTGCTTTGAAACTTGCATGAATAAACCTAGAATTTGCCCTATTAGTCTGATTGATTTAGAAAGGTGTCCTCTTGATATGATCTTAGGCAATTTTAAAGAGTGTGAGCCAAATTTGACATATACCTCTTTTGTGGCCTACCCGTGAGCGTGTGAAACTCTTTTGCACACCCTTTGAGCCTTACCTTTTTTTGGTAGAACCTTGATGAACCCTAGACCTTACTGGAACCACTACCTACAATCCTCTTGAGTGGTGGTTTAGCGAATAGCCAACTTAGGCCAAAAGCCTAAGTTGGGGGTGTGGTGAAAAGGAAAAGAAGAGGTCAAGAAGTGCAAGAAAAAGTCCCCCCCTAACACATGGTGTTGCATAAGTGGAAACCCTTTCAATTCAATTCAAAAAAAAAAGTAAGAAAGAAATCGGGTTTCCAAGCAATCCATGAGGGTGAATAAAAAGATGACTTAGAAGCACTAGAAAAAGAATCGATAAAGGAAAAGAAGGGAATGCCTTGAGAAAACCACATCCCACGAAGAAGGAGCCACTGAGCCTAAATGACCATATCTTTGCACTCATCCCCATTACAAGCCGTAGAAAGACCTTTTTTATCTTGAGTAAACCGAATTGAAAGTCGATTGGAAAATAAGGGCAAACCTATGGGTGAAAACATGCATTGTGTTCCTCTTATTGAGTGTGAACGTTGCATCGGATTCCTGATCTTGAATTGATTAACCTCCGTGTGTGAATATGGAATCATTTTTCATGTGAGGTTATTTAGATAATTTTTGTTGAGCTTGAACTTGCACAAGTAGCAAGTATTGCGAGCATGAGAATCTTTGGTAATGGTGTGTCGCAACTTGAACTTCGAGTACACAACTAATCCTTGCATATGTAAATTGAGTCTTGTGGTGTGCACTCATGATTGAGACTTGTGTAGCACTGTTTGAGACACCCTTTTTGAACGGCTGAATTCAAGTTTGCTTGAGGACAAGCAAAAGTTTAAGATGGGGGTGTTGATAAGTCCACAAATTGGACTCATTTAGTGCTTTATTTTGATAGAAATAGTGTACTCGAATGCTTATTTTGTCTCAATATCTGATGAAAACTCTTAAGTTTCAGGTATTTGAAGTTTTAGTGGAAGCATGGACACTTATATGCAAAAAAGAACAAAAAGGCTGAAAAGAACGAAGAAGCTGAAACATGAGCATCGCCAAGAACCATTGGCGATTCACCGAATGGACAGACTCCACCCTTTATTCCAGTATGCAAAGCCCTGAAGGAAGAGGATAAAAAAGGCAATGAAAGGAGCAGTCGGCTCTTCGTCGAATAGTTCCGCGAAGCAGTACTATACCGCCCAATGTCCAGAACGTGAAGATGTTGTAGGCAAGCACTCAACGGCGATGAGACAGAAGAAGGGCGAGTCGCCGAGTCATTCTGCGAACTCGACTAACTTCGCCGAACTATCCGCCTTCACTAATTTCTAATAGCTATAAATACTAAACTCTTTATTAATTTTACAAGTTCTGAACCATTATTATTATTTCCAGAATAGAATAGTACTTTGTTTTTATATTTTCTCTCAAGTTTGGAGAGGGTTTTGTGAGAGACTTGAAGAGATAAGGATTTCATCTTCCCCAAGTTGGAAGTGGGTCTTCTCCATTTTTCTTCCTTTGCTTAAATCAAGGTTTAATTTCTTAGAACCATTTGATTTTAGTATCATTTTAGGTGTATTTTGTTATATCTTGATGTGTGGCTAAAACCCCCCATTCTTGGGGTGTGATTTAGCAAATATGTGTTGATATTGTTGTTGGGTTATGCTTGCTCATAGGGTAGATTTATTTTAATGGTGATTTCACCTAGTGGTTGTGGTTTAATTTAATGGGTTTGTAGTTGCAAATACAAAACCACCCATGTGTTTTCGGCTTGCCCAAGAGGGAGGTCACGAAACCAAGACCACTAGACTGATGGCCTACGGAGTGGGTCGACATGAGGTTCAACTTGAGATGGTGAGCCCTATTCCCATATCCTAACAATCAGCTAGAGAGTGTGAGTGGGGTAAGGCGTAGGCTGATCTTCATGCGGCAAATGGGTGTCCGAGAGGAACCCATTTGAAACAGGGTAAGTTGCCCGAGAGGGAACTTATTTTCATCTAAAGCTTAGCCTAGTCACTATTATCTTGCAAATTTCCTATTGAAATCATTTACCCAATGATTTATCTCAACTTGTATTGCGGTCACACCCCAAGAACATTTTCCCATACTTGATCTTCTTGTTAATTTTTGTTGTTTTTACTACTTGTCAGAAAACCCCAATCGATATTTTACACTTTTGTGTCGCCCCCTTTAATCTACTATATTTTTAATCATTCATGTCTTTAGCTATGACAAATTTGAGCTAAATTTTATTTTTCTATCAATTCTCAAAACCACTCCCTTGGGACACGACTCCATCCTTTAGTTGGGTTACTATACTATCGACGATCGTAGACACTTGAATTGTAGGTTTGTGTCGTTGGTCACGATAAGCATCAAGAACAAGATATGATATTATGCATGTTTATAATGGTTATGTATATGCTTTAAGAACACTTTGAGAGTTAAGTGATTATGATCATGATCTTGTTGTGTGTTGTTGAAAGGATATTAGCATTTACACACCTATGTATGATAATGTTGTTGTGTTGATTGAAAGTCTATTCTCATGAAAACATAATGAGCATAATGTGAAAGGTTTTGTCACATAATGGAGATTCCAGGTTGAAAGGAAATTATCACCTAATTGAATATAATGTTATTTGTAGATATGGACGGTGAAAATTTATTCTCACGCATGTTCGAATGAGATATCCTAAAAGAACAAGTTATGCCTTAATATGTATTCGGTGGGAATTATGCTTAGCACTGAGTGGATATTGATGAGATGGGAACTCTTCCATGAGAAAGGTCAGGTTCCTAGAAGCAATCTCTTGAGATTGAAGCTCTTTCGTTAAGAAAGGCTAGATTTCTAGTAACAATCTCCTTATCCCATAAACTACGTGCCCCCGTAGGTTATTTAGCTATTGGATCCACCTAAAGCTATCAAATGATGGTCTTACCTTAGGCAAGTAGGAAAACCCTTTCCGGTGAGGTTAACACCAGATTCCATGTAAGCTCACATGGTCTATTTCGATTAAGGATAATTCCTACAAGGTCAAGTCTAGTATGAACTACGGTTACTCAAGAAGCTTTATTTAGCATGGGTAAGATTTATGGGTTCTTATTCATGCATGAGCCATGGATATTAAGAAACATGGTAAGAAACATACGAGTAGAAAATTAAGAAAAATAAGAAGAAAATTAAACAAATTATATCCGGAATATAAACAACTTAATATCACAAAAACTGATAATGGAAAATTAAATCAATTAATAGATAATATATCTAAAATAGAATATAAATATATTCAATATT
>JAJOOR010037056.1:0-15569 GCA_036250505.1 Solanum acaule | reverse complement strand
TCTAACGCGTGCACTCGTTAAAAAGACTTCTAAACGAAAGAATTATCAATGCATGCAAGACACTATTCAAGAATTGCTTATTTACTATTCATACTTTGGTAATCGCTCATGGTTCCCACAACCCTAGTTATGAAAGTTAGCTACTCATTATCTCAAAACCACAATCAAAATTTATTAAAATAAATATGCTTGTGTTAATCATAAAAAGTTAAGAACAATAGCTAAACTATCTTTTATTAACCACGAATACAAATAAATAATAAGGGAGAAGAAAGAATAACCCACAATTCTCCGGCCTCCACGGCGGCTCTTCCAAAGTTCCTAAGCTAGAAGAAAATTTATATTGTATCTTGTATCTTGGTTCTTGGCCCCCCTCCCTCAAATAATTATTTCTATGCACTATTTATAGATGTGGGAAACCCTAAATAAAATAATTGTGTCCAAATTAAATTAGGAATCCAAAACCAAAAGGAATTGGATTCCTTTTTCTCCGCGTGTAGCTTCGAATTTTGTGCGTGTAACTTCTTTTGACGTTGCTGCCTGACACTTGGACCAGCAGGTAAGTTCTTCTTTCCTTATTTGCAAATAAATTATATTAATATTATATTAACTTATTTCCTTTAAGTTGTCTGCTTGATTTCCTTCTTCAACCTTCCATCTTTAATTCGTTTTAGCTCCAAACGTCTTCATTTTTTTCACCAATTTAATCCTACAAATAAAATACACAATTTAGTACAATCCATAAAATTCATGCTCAAAAAGGATAAATATAAATAATAAATGTGAGGAAATAATGATTAAAAATATGAATTTTTAGCCTCACATCAGATAGCAGCTTCTCCTTTAAAATTGTCCGCAACCCATCGACTTTCAATCTTTTAGGTAGCCGGGGAGAAAGGACCACTGGTGGCACTGGGATCACAGGTGGTGCCAGAGCTGGCACTGTGTCTGCTGCAGGAGAAGTGGCTGCTGGAGCTCTAGATGAGTCTGGGTGGGACCTAGCATGGATCTCCGCTCGCCTAGACTGCAATGGCTGGTCATCATCTAGCTCGGAGAGTGCAGCCTGGGAGTCATCAGACACTCTTTCACTGTCGGAGTTTTGCGCTGGGAACTCAAATACGGGACTTTTTCCTTTGCCCTTGCCTCTCTTTGGAGGCTATGTCCTTCCCTTCTTAGGAGGATTGGCTACCCCTTCATTTATAACTATTCCCCGTGCTCTTTTATGGGGCGGCATGTCGATGTTGGTTCTAGCCATATCTGCAAAAACATCAAAAAACTTATATTCATTTCAAGAAAAGTTGTAGACAGACTAGCCGAACCGGTCAGCGAGTCGCCGAATCACTTTGGTAAGCTTGATCGGGTTCGCCGAAAGGATTAGCTTCAAAAATTTCCAGAAAAATGGTATGTCGGCGATGGGAAGGGACTTTCGGCGAGCAAGGACTAGGCCACCGAAAGTTACAGTGTATTTTAAGGGTTAGGGATGCAGAAAGGGCAATCAAGAAGGACGATCGGTGAGTCATCGAGTGCACTCGGCGAACTCAGGCTTCTCACCGAAAGTTACAGAAACCAAACTCAATTTTAGCATGAAATTAAAGGTGATAAAGAGGGATTTGGCGAACCGCCGAGTGGTTCGGTGAGTGATGTTTGCGTAATCAAGACACAACTTCCAATTCAAGTGTTTACGATCGTACAATAGTAATATAACCCAACCGAATGGGTTGGGGTCGAGTCCCAAGGCTCCCTTGGGTAAATGCTCCCTTGGGTAAATGCTCCCTTGGGTAAATGCTCCTATGGGTAAATGCTCCCTTGGGTAAATGCTCCCTTGGGTAAATGCTAGGGAGACGGGATTCTTGGGATGTGATAGGAATACGAGATAAAATACACAATAGGGTAAATGCTATTGATTGTCAATTGATGAACATTTGTAACTAGGCTAGACTTTAGTTGGGGTAAATTCTTTCTCGAGCAACTTACCCCGAATCAACTCGGTTTCTCTTGAACACCGAGTTGCCGCAATTAAGCACAACCTCCACCTTAGCCCATTCACTCTCTCGAGCTGAATGTGTGGGAAAAGGCATAGGATTCACTCTCTCGAGCTGAACCCACAATGACCCAATAACCACCAGCTATCGATTTAGTAGGCTTACTTTTAAAACCTCTATCTCGAGCAAGCTAAAAACACTAAGATGAAATCATATTTCCAACTACAATCACATTAAGTTCAAAAACAACTACTAAACGAAATCACATTTAAACAACAAATAGACTAACAATAAGCAATACCCAACATGAAATTTAACCCATATTCACAAAATGAACCCCAAGAATTGAGGTTTTAGCTAGACATAGAAAAAAAGGAAGAAAATGATACCATATCGAAGTATCATCAACTGGTATGATTTATATTCAATTCAAACGTGTCTAGGATGAAGAATCTTCAATACCCACTTCCATAGTCTTCAAATCTTCAAAAGCAAAGCATAACTCTCTCTACTTGAAAAGTTAGAAAATAAAAATGTTGTATCTGAAATTGCATATTAAGATAAAAATTCAAACTAGTATTTATAGTTGTCAAAAAATGTGTTGCGAAGGGTCACTCAACGCAGTTAGTCGGGATCACCGATGCACTCGGCGATCTGCCCTTTGGTCTACTTCATCGTCTTTCAGATTTTGCCTTCAACATCTTCGTGTTTTGGATCATTAGGCGATATACTAGTACTGCTTCACAGAACTGTTTGGCGACGCGTCGACTGCTTCTTTTCATCGCCAAATTGATCTTTTCCTTCAGGGCTCAGCACACTGGAACTTAGGGCGAGATTAAGGCCATTCGGCGACTCGCCTAATGCATTAGGCGATCCTCAAGCCTTCTTTTCTCCGTCTTTTCACCCGTTTTGTTCCGTTTTGCCAAGTAGTGTCCATGCTTTGCCTCAAACTCCAAATATCTGAAATTTAAGGATTTACATCAGTTATTGAGACAAAATATGGATTTGAGGATACTAATTCTATTAAAATAAATTCCTAAATGAGTCCAATTTGTGGGCTCATCAACACCCCCAACATAAACTTTTTTGCTTGTTCTCAAGTAAAACTCAAGTTCAACAGTTCAAAAAGGATGTCTCAAATAGTGCTACACAAGACTCTGTCATGAATGCACACACAAGACTCAACTTACTCGTGCAAGGCTCAATTGTGTACTCAAAGTTTCAAGTTGTGACTCACCAATATCAAAGAATCTCAAGCGCATACTTTCTTCAAATGCAAGTTCAAGCTCAAATAAAGTGTTCAAATGCCCTCACACAAAGAATGATACCATTTTCACACACAATGGTTCACAAATTAAAGTTCCGGAATCAAATGCAACGCTCACACTCACAAAGAAGAACATAATGCATGCTTTCACACAAAGGTTTATTTTCCAATTGACAATTGCTTCAACTCACTCAAGATAAAAAAAGGTCTTTACAAGGCTTGTAATGGGGATGAGTGCAAATGTCTGGTCATTTAGGCTCAGTGACTCTCATCCTCATGAAATGTGGTGCTCACAACACTTCCTTTCCTCTTCTTTCATCATTTTCTTTAGTGCTCATAAGTCATTCCATTATTCACTTTCCATGGATTGTTCGGAAACCCCATTTCTTTTGTACTTTATTCCACAACTTTTTCATTCTTTTTATTTTTCTTTCTTTTCTTTCCCTTCTTTTTTTATATGGAGGGGTTCTATTTTTCCCAAAACCATGGGTTAAAGGAGACTTTTCTTGCACTTGTTAACTTGCCTTCTATTTTCACCACACCCCCAACTTAGGCTTTTGGCTTAAGTTGGCTATTCAATCAACCACAAATCAAGAAGATTATGGGTAGTGGAATTAAGAAAGGTCATGTTTTCATCAAGTTTCTTCCAAAGAAAGGTAAGGCTCAAGGGGTGTTCAAAAGAGGTTCACACACTCACAAGGTAGGCCACAAAAGAGGTATATGTCAAAGTGGCTCACACTCTTTGAAGTTGCCTAAGATCATATCAAGAGATAGCCTTACCTGGTTGACCGGACCACCGGGAAAAATTGTAGGTGTTATCATGCATGGTTCATAGTAAACTCATCACACAAGGCATCGACCCCAAAGTCAAACAAGACTCCACACTTTCGCTAGTGTGCAACGATCATCACAAGAGACTCAATTCGATAATTGGCTAGTCACAACAAGATGCAAAGAGTTCACATATTGTCTATGCAACTTCAATTGGCCTCGTTGTAGCCGCACATTCATTTATGTTCGATTATGAGCACTATTCAATTCATCGGTATTGATCAAAACCGATACTTAAATTTACAAGAGAACAACCACATTCAACACATACAAGAGGTGGCAATTTTTTTTCCGAAAGGGTTAAAAATCATTTCCAATTAAAAGCAAGGAGCCACAAGCTCAAACCTTCCACAAAAAGCAGTATAACACAAATTTAGCACAAAGCCCAAATAGATAAACAAAATAGATATGGACAAAGGTGGGTGTCACCCTACCACAAACAAAAACCATTTGTCCTCAAATGAAACTAAAAATTATCCAATAGTGAAGTAAAGCAAAACAGAGAGGGAGGTAAATACAGGGTCCTGTCTATATAGTCGCTCCATTTGTATGGGCGTCAGTGCCCGATACCTCACTCTGAGCCTAGACATTAGTGCCCGAGGTCACCTCAGGAGGAACAGCAGTGCCAGATTCACCAAGGTCTGTTGAGTGTGAGTCTGCAATAAAGACATGCACAACTCTACAGAATCCTCGGTCCCATGAATGAATAGTAGGGTCTAGGGTAATGGGATCCTAGAAGAAGTGGGACTCTTGCCCTTGCCTTTCCCACTAGTTGCGGGAAGTTTCGTAGCTTTGCCTTTTGATGTAGCTGTATCCTCATTTGTCGCAACCCCTTTGGACTTCTCTTGGGCTGGTATCATTCTTTCAGCGACTTATGATTTAGTCATGTCTGCAAAATCTCGAAGAGAAGTTACAAAAAAATAAACAAAAACACAACAGAATATTTGCAAACAGACTCGCCAAACCAGTTGGTGAATCACTAGATTTCTTGGGCAAGCTAGATCAAGCTCGCTGAAGGAATTAGCTCTAAATCTGTAGCAAGAAGGTGATGGGGGAACCACTTTGGCGTGTCACCGATAGCTTTCGGTGAACAAGGAAAGGCTCGCTGAAAGTTAAAGTTCAAAAAGGGTTCAAGAGGGTAAACAAAACAGCGATCAAGAAGACTCTCGGCGAATTGCCGAGTGCTTGCTTTTGGCAATCTCAAGCTTTTTGCCAAAAGTTATAGAATCCAACAACAAACAAAGCTTGAAATTAATGAAGAGATGGGGAACTTTAGCGAACCACCGAGTGGTTCGGCGAGCTCAACCCAGCTTGCCAAGTGACCCAATGCGCCTACTTTTAACCTGCTTCTCGAAATCAACCCTTGCGACCCCCGAAAGCAAAATTAAAGCATGCACTAATGAAACCAAGGTAGGACCCATAACACCCAAATGCAACCCCTCAAATTTTCAATCCATTTTAAAGCATACAATTATGGGAATTCAACAGTCAAAACTACTCGAGAAAGATTATCAAATCAAATCATGCATGTAAACAATCTAATCATATCAGGCAGGACCAGAAAACTTCAACAAGATTAGGCTATTGCAAATGAGTATAATTTTTGATAAAATAAACTCGGGCATAGAAAACCAACCTTTGGTGTCGATTTAGAGAAGATTGAAATGCTAGGCGGCATTGTAATCCAATTCCAAGCACAAATCAACACTAAAAATGCAAAAATATAGGAACTAGCATGCGGGTGTGAGTTTGGGAAAATAATAAGTGAGGGAAAGTGAATGAGTTTGAAACTTTTAAACCTATGGCCTGCAAAACCATCCAGTTCTAGATCATTCGTCAACATTAGTCGAGCTTTCCTATCCAGTCGGCGATTCGCCGAGTGTTCATTTACCTCGCCAAATTTTACAAAACCTCCAGTTAGTGTTGGGGTCCCAATGGCGGTCTCTTTCGAAATCGCCGACATGGTGGGTGATTCGCCAATGGGCTCACCGAGTTTTACAGACTTCAATTTGAAAATGTCTTGAGTCAAATGGCAGATTAGGTCGAGATCGTCGACCACTTTGGTGACTCGCCGACCTGACTTGTTGTTCACCACCCTGCACTTTTCGAACACTTTCCACACTTCAACCTATACAAACAACACACCATTATTTTACCAAAAGACAAATAAAAGCAATAAGGGGTTTTGGGTTCCCTCCCAAACAACGCCTTAGTTAACGTCGTGGCACAACGTAAGTCACCATTCAAACCTCGTTATCGGGGTTGGCCATAGTATCACTAGGCGACCCCTCTTTGTGCTGTGAGTAGAGACAAGACAATATTTGGCCTATTTGGGCGTCTTGTAGTTGGATAATCATGGAATGGGAGGTCGTCATCTGATTCAACATTTTGACATTCTCTTTTATCTCATTCAACACTCTATCTTGTTTCTCGATTTTGTGTAGAATGAGTGAGAGGACCTTTCCATTTTGTCCACCTTCATGTTGCTTCATCTTTTTACACTTGCAAGTGGGAAGATACTTGCTTTTCTTGTTGGAACTTGCTTCCAACTGCATTACTCTTTTGGACAGATCATCCAGCTGAAGTGGCAAGTCGGCCCATTCTTGGCCTTTCTTTCTTTCCTTGCTGGCTTTAACCAAGCCATCAAGACGCTTGGCTTCTACTCCATAGGGTCGTTGTGTCAAACACCCTGCAAACAGTTGATCGACCACACTTCTATGTTCGGGACTAAGATCTCTATGAAAGCATTCCAACAGCGATTTGTCTGGTAGTCCATGATTCAGGCATTTTTGTAGTAATGCCTTAAACCATGGCCACATATCATGGATAGCCTCACCTTCCAATTGCTGGAACGTTAGGAGGTTATCCCTAAGATTCAACAACCTCAATAGGGGGTGATCTATTTAGGTAGCACTTTCACCCTTTACACTCATTTTTCCTGTTTCAACATAAACAAGCAAAACAAAACAAAAAATTAAGTAAGTAAACTATGACTAACAAAAGTGAAATTCGACTCAACTCGAAGTTCTCAAGTAACACCACTCCCCGACAGCAGCGCCATTTTGATATTTGCGTAATCAAGACACAACTTCCAATTCAAGTGTCTACGATCGTACAATAGTAATATAACCCAACTGAGTGGGATGGGGTCGAGTCCCAAGGGAGCGGTTTCTTAGACTTAAGAGTGAAGTGCGAATATGCTAGAGTTAACTATAGCTAAAAACATTATCGAGTAAAAACATGATAAATCAAGGGGTTGACATTAGTGTCAATTATCAATGGGGGTTTTGTAGTCGATTGCAACTAAAACAATGAAGATACAGAGATATAAATATATGGAGACATGATTCTTGGGATGTGAAAGGAATACGGGATAAAATACACAATCGGGTAAATGCTACTGATAGTCAATTGCTAAACATTTGTAACTAGGCTAGACTTTAGTGGGGGTAAATTCTCTCTCGAGCAACTTACCCCGAATCAACACGGTTTCTCTTAAACACCGAGTTGCCGCAATTAAGCACAACCTCCACCTTAGCCCATTCACTCTCTCGAGCTGAATGTGTGGGAAAAGGACTAGGATTCACTCTCTTAAGTTAAACCCACGACGACTCAATAACCATCGGCTATCGATTTAGTAGTCCTAGTTTTAAAACCTCTCTCTTGAGCAAGCCAAAAACACTAAGATGAAATCGTATTTGCAACTACAATCCCATTAAGTTCAAACATAACTACTAAACAAAATCACATTTAAACAACAAATAGACTAACAATAAGTAATACCCAACAGGAAATTTAACCCATATTCAAAAAAATCACACCCCAAGAATTGGGGTTTTAGCTAGACATAGAAAAAAAGGAAGAAAATGATACCAAATCGAAGTAACATCAACTAGTATGATTTATATTCACTTCAAACGAGTCTAGGATGAAGAATCTTCAACACCCACTTCCAATTTCTTGGAATTGGAAGTCTTCAAATCTTCAAAAGGTAAGCACAACTCTCTCTACTTGAAAACTTAGAAAATAAAAATGTTGTATCTGAAAATGCATACTAAGATAAAAATTCAAACTAGTATTTATAGTTGTCAAAAAATGTGTTGCGAAGGGTCACTCAGTGCAGTTAATTGGGATCGCCGATGCACTTGGTGATCCGCCCTTTGGTTTGCTTCATCACCTTTCAGCTTTTAGCTTCAGCATCTTTGCATTCTGGATCATTTGGCGATATAGTATTGCTTCGCGGAACTGTTCGGTGATTCGCCGACTGCTCCTTTTCATCGCCGACTTGATCTTTTCCTTCATGGTTCAGCACACTAGAACTTTGGGTGAGATTAGAGCCATTCGGTGACTCGCCTAATGCATTAGGCAATCCTTAAGCCTTATTTTCTTCGTCTTTTCAGTCGTTTTGTTCCTTTTTGCCAAAGTAGTGTCCATGCTTTGCCTCAAACTCCAAATACCTGAAACTTAAGGATTTACATCATTTATTGAGACAAAATATGCATTTGAAGATACTAATTCTATTAAAATAAATCCCTAAATGAGTCCAAATTGTAGGCTCATCAGCGAGCTCGACCCAGCTCGCCAAACTGCCTAATGTGCCTGCTTTCAACCCCGACTTCCAAATTCAACCCTGTATCCCCCGAAAACAAAATCAAACCATACACTGACCCAATTAGACTAAGACCCATGCTACCCATGCCCCCGGAATACTCAAACTTCTCCCGGTTTAGCCAAATTTGGCCATTTGATTATTTTAGTCCTTAAGAATGACATCAACCGCTCCATCATTGGGCAAAGTACGTCATTTGGCACAAATGTGGGTTACTTAGACTTCACCTGACTAGACCCAACAACAAATTAGCTTAACCCAACAATTTAGATCACTTTTAAGCACAAAAAATTTGGGAAATCAACAATTAATCATTTTAGGCAAGATATTCAAATTAAAAAAGGCACACATGCACAAACACAATGAAATCATAGAGGCCCATCACACATCACTAAGATAAGAACAATTGCAATTGAGTAAAATTGCTAAATACAAATTTGGGTTTTGAAAAAACCAACCTTTTATGCCGAATATATACTTTAAAACGCTAGATGGCAAAGAAATCCAACTTCGAACAAAAGATTGATGACTAGGAATCGGTAAAAACATGAAAATAATAGGAAAATAAAGTGCGGGTGTGTGTTTGGAAAGTTAAAAAGTGAGGGAATGTGAAAGAGATTGAACTTTTAAACTTTTGGCCTTTAAAACCATCCAGTTCTTGCCCATTCGACGACAATAGTCTTGCTCACCGACCCACTCGGTGACACACCGAGTAGGAACTTACCTAGCCGAGTTTTACAGGACCTCCGATTAATGTGTGGATCCAAACGGCGGACAAAGTCATGATCGTCGACCCCTTCAGCGACAAACCGATTTGCTCCTGGGTTGCCGAGTATTACAGACTCCATTTTCAAAATTGCTTGAGTCCAACGACGGTCGAAGTCGGGCTCGCCAACCTCTTCGGCGAGTTGCCGACTTGACTTTTGGCTCGCCAACCTGCACTTTTCAAATACATCTTACACCTCAACCTACAAATTCAACACACGATTATTTCTAGAACAAAAATAAAGCACTAGAAACTTGGGTTGCCTCCCAAGATGTGCCTTAGTTAACGTCGTGGCACGACATAATTCCCCACTCAATCTTGATTTGTGGGGTGGAAATGGGACAACACATGACCCATCTGGGTTTCCAATAGATGAAAAGATATGGAATGGGAAGCAATCATCTGATTCAGTAGTGAGACATTCTCTTTTATCTCATTCAACACTCTATCGTGTTCTTCGACTTTGTAGAGAATAAGCGAGAGGATCTCTTCTACTTGTCCACCCTCGTACTTCTTGGACTTTCTACGCTCATGAGGGGGAATGTACCGATCTTTCTTTTTTTACGGTACCTCCAATTCCATAATCTATTTGGCCACGAGATCCAGCTGAGTCAACAGTGTGGTCAAAATTTGGTCCTTCTGAGTCTCCTTGTTGGCCTTGGCCATATGATCAAGGAGTTGGGCTTCTATTGCATAGGATAGTCGTGTGAGACCACCCAGAGAAATTTGGTCAGCCACTTCTCTGGTCTCTGGACCAAGACCTCTATAGAAGCAGTCTAGCAACATTTTATCTGAGATTCCATGAGTTGGGTCGTGCAACAATAGTGACTTAAATCTCAGCCACAACTCATGGATTGACTCACCCCCCAATTATCTGAAACTTAGGATGTTATCCTAAAGAATCATCATCCTCAAAGGAGAGAGGTCCATTTGGTCACCGTTGCAGACAGACTCGGTGAATCGATCGGCGAGTCACCGAATCACTTAGGCGAGCCAGATCAGGCCCGCCAAAAGGATTGGCTAAAAAAAATTCCTGAAAATGGCATGTCGGCGAATTGTCGACATCATTCGGTGAGCATAGATTAGCCCTCCAAAAATTACAGTGCATTTTAAGGGTTAGGGGCTAAGAAAAGGCGATCAAAGAAGACATTCGGTAAGTCGTCAAGTGCACTCGGTGAACTCAAGCCTCTCGCCAAAAGTTATAGTATCAAAATCAACAATTTCATGAAATTAAAGGCGATCTGGGGGGACTTTGGCGAACCGCCGAGTGGTTCGACGAGTTCGACACAGCTCACCAAGCTGCCCAACGTGCTATTTTCAACCCCAACACCAAAAATTAACCCCGCAGACCCCGAAAACAAAATAAACTATACACTATTTTAATTAAGCCCAGACCCAAGAGACCCATGCCACCGGGGTACTTAGAATTTCCCCGGTTTGGCCAAAATTGACCATTTTACGACTTTAGCACTTAATAATGACGTCAAATGCTCTATTATTGGGTAAAGCACGTCATTTAGCATAATTTGGGTTACTCAGACTTCACCCGACTAGACCCAACAACAATTAAGCACAACCCAACAATTATTATCAATTTTAAGGCACGGAATTTGGGAAATTAACAATTTAGGCAATCAAGGCATGGAATCAAAACTAAAACAGGCAAACAAGAACACATAAACAAATCCAGAGAGGCCCAACACACGTCAATAAGAACAATACAGTTGCAAATGAGTTTAACCGCTAATTACGATTTTTAAGGTTCGGAAGACCAACCTTTAGTGTCAAATATAAGAATCTGTAAAGCTAGGCGGCAAAGTATCCAACTCCGACCACCGAATCAACGACTAGTAAGCGATAAAAATGCAAAAATATGGGAAATATAGTGCGGGTGTGATTGTATTGAAGTTAAAAATGAGGGAATGTGAAGGAGTTTCAATGTTTAAACCTTTGGCCTTTTAAAACCATTCAGTTTGCGCCCTTTCAGCGATATTAGTCGACTTCGCCGAACCACTCGGCTATACACTTACCTCACCGAGTTTTATAGGACCTCTAGTTAATGTGGGGGTCCAAACGGCGAACAAGGTTAGAATCGCCGATCTATTTGGCGAGTCGCCTACTTTTCCATGGGCTCGCCGAATTTTACAGACTCCAATTTCATAATTTCTTGAGTCCGACGGTGGTCCAAGTCGGGCTCGCCAACCTCTTCGGTGAGTCGCCGACTGGACATTTTGCTTGCCAACCTGCACTTTTTAACACACATTCCATACTTTCAACCTTCACAATCAACACACATTATTCCAAAATTCAAATAAAGCAATAAAAACTTGGGTTGCCTCCTAAGAACCACCTTAGTTAAGTCGTGGCACGACGCAAGTCCCCACTCAAACTTCATTCCTGGGGCAGAGACGAGACAACATATGACCATTTGGGTCTCTAGTAGCTGAATAGATATGGAATGAGAAGCCATCATCTGATTTAGCATTGCGACATTCTCTTTTATATCTTTTAACACTCTGTCGTGTTCTTCGACTTTGTGGAGAATGAGTAAGAGTATCTCTTGTACTTGTCCACCCTTGTACTCCTTGGACTTTCTACGCTCATGAGGGGGAATGTACCTATCTTTCTTTTTGTACGGTACTTCCAATTCCATGATCTTTCTGGCTAAGAGATCCAGCTGAGTCAACAGTGTGGCCAAGACCTGGTCCTTCTTAGTCTCCTTGTTGGTCTTAGTCATGTGATCAAAGAGTTGGGTTGTTGTTGCATAGGGTAGTCATATGAGACCACCCGGAGAAAGTTGGTCAGCCACTCCTCTTTTCTCAGGACCAAAACCTCTATAAAAAAAGTCCAGTAGCATCTTGTCTGGGATTCCATGAGTTGGGCACTGCAGCAATACTGCCTTAAATCTCAGTCACAACTCATGGATTGCCTCACCCTTCAGTTGCTTGAAATTTAGGATGTTATCCCTAAGAAACATCATTTTCGAAGAAGGGTGGCTAATTTAGTTGCTGTTGCTACAAGACATGCTCATTTCTTCTGTTCTAAACAGCAACACACAAACCAAAACTAAAAATAAGTAGATTCAAATATGACTAAAAAGAAGAAAATTCAACTTTACCAAAAGAATCTCAAAAAATACCACTCCCCGGCAGTGGTGCCATTTTGATTAACAATTCAAGGACACTTCATCCAATTCTAAGTGTCAACGATCACTAGTCAGTATAAAACCCAACTAAATGAGTTAGGGTTGAATCCCACCGGGAGCGGTACCTATTTGAGATTCAAAAGGAAAGTGTGAACATGATGAAATCAATCATAGGAATAAAAATTATCGAATAAAAACATCATTCAAATCAAGGGGTGACACGGATGTCAAATGGGGATTTTGGTTTTATTTATCAACTATGAATAGTGGTAAACAATACAAAATAACAATAATGAGATGGGTTCTTGGGATGTGATTTGATTATAGGCTAATATAGACAAATGGGTAATTGAAACTATTACATATTAGCTAGATATTAGTGAGTAAGCTAGACAATAGAGGAGGTAAACTTTCTCTCGAATAATTTACCCCGAATCAAGTCGATTTCTCTCGAACATCAACAAGCATGCAAAATAAGAACAACCCACACCTTAGTTCATTCACTCTCTCGAGCTGAATGTGTGGAATTGGGTTTAGGATTCACTCTCTCGAGCTGAACCCATGACAACCCAATACCTACAGACCATCAATCAATAATCTTAGTTCTAAAACCTCTCTCTCGAACAAGCCAAAAAGACAAGGGTAGAACTGCATTGGCAACTTCAATTCTTGAATTAAACAACAATTAATGATTGAACTCACTTCTAAATAGCATTTAAACTAACAATTAGCAATACCCATAAACTAAATCAGCCCATAATCACATAATCATACCCCGAGAATTGGGGTTTTAGCTAGACATCATAAAAAGGTAAAAACTATTACCAAATTGATTATCCATCAACTAGGTAAGTGTAGATTCGTCCTTACAATGCTCCAATTCGAAGAATCTAAAAGACCCACTTCCAATTTCTCAAAAGTGAAAAACTTCAATTCTTCAAAACATAGAAAAAAACTAGAGAAAACTTGTCTCCAGAGCTAAAAACTTAATAATGAATTGTTCTAGAGAGTAATTAATACTAAACTAAATGTTAAAAAATGTATTTATAGTCGACAAAAATGTGCTGCAAAGAGTCACTCAGTGAAGTAAGTCGGGCTCACCGAACCACTCAGCGACCCGCCCTTTGGTCATTTCCATCACCCTTCTGCCTTGTCATTCAACAAACTCAAGGTTTGTAACTTTGGGAAATCTAACTCTGCATCGCGGAACCACTCGGCGATCCGCCGACTACTCTTTTCTCTCGCCAACTTGGTTCTTTCCTTCAGGACTTGGCACACTCGAACTTTAGACGGTCTAGTAGCCATTCAGCGACTTGCCAACTGGACTTGGTGATAACCAGACTTGCATTTCTTCATTCTTTCAGCCTGTTTTGTTCCTTTTTTCAAATTAGTCTCCTTGCTTTGTTCCTCAATTCATATACCTGGAAATCAAGGGTTTTACATCAGTTATTGGCATAAAATAAGCATTTGAGGACACTAAACCTATATAAATAAAGCCCTGAATGAGTCCAAATCTCGGACTCATCAACAAGCCACTACCCCTACATAGTCAAGAACCTCAAATGGTCCGATGTATCGAGGACTAAGCTTTCCCTTCTTGTCGAATCTCATCACCCCCCTTTATGGGTGACACCTTAAAAAGAACTTGCTCACCAGCAAGAGTCTCTTACTTTACAGTCTACATACTTTATCTGTCGACTCTAAGTGGCTAGAAGCGTAGTTTGGATGTTTCTTACCTTATCCTAAGCATCATTCACCAAATCAACTCCAACGGTTTCACATGTCCAGCCTCAAACCACCCTATGGGTGATCTACATCCCTTCCTATAAAGTTCCTTGAATGGTGCCATGTCTATGCTGGAGTGGTAACTGTTATTATAAGAGAACTCACACAAATGTAGGAACTTATCCCAATGCCCTCCAAATTCAATCACGCATGCCCTCAACATGTCCTCTAACACTTGGATTGTCCTCTTTGACTGTTCGTCCTTCTATGGATGGAAAGTTGTGCTAAAAGTGAGTTGAGTGCCCAACTCCTCATGCAATTTTCCCCAAAACTTGGATGTGAACTGCATACCATGGTCCAAGATGATAGAATGGGGCACCCCATGCAGCCTCACTATCTCCTTCACATACACCTTAGCCAACTGCTGCGCATTCTAGTCTCCTCTGACTGGAATGAAGTTGGCTGACTTAGTCAGTCTATCAACCACCACCCAAATGGAATCAAACTTCCCCAAATTCAGACACTACATGAATATACTCAATAGAGAGAGACTCGACATCAACATCCCAAATATGAGCCAAATATCCCAAATATCCCTACCCCACCAATTTCCTAGCCCGAATAAAAGATATGACCTTAGCTGGCTTAGGCTTGTACACCCCTTCCTACTCTAACTTTTCCCTACCCGGGATCTCTAGAGTCGCATACTTAGGGTGTGTTAAGTACGAAGGAAAATGTTTTCTTGGAAAACAAGTAGATTTTGGACTTATTTTCTCATGTTTGGTTGGTGAGTAGAAAATATTTTCCTGAAAAGTTTTTTTAGTGTTTGATTAATGAATGAAAAATATTTTTGAGAAAATATCTTTTATTTTTACTAGAGAGTAGAAAATAATTTTTGAATTGAAATTGAAAATATTTTTAAAAAAATAAACTTAGATTTTTTTGGGGGGGAGGGTGGGGTGGTATAGGTGGGGAAGGGGGTGAGATGGTGTAAAACAAATAAAAATTTGAAATTGAAAATATTTTTTTAAAATAAACTTATATTTTTCTTGGGGGGGGGGGGTTGAGCTAGGCTAAAAAAATAAAAATTTTGAATTCGAAAATATTTTTTGAAAACAAACTTAAATTTTTTTTGGAGATGGTGGGGGGCTGATGGGGTTCGCGGGAAGGTGGTGGGGTGGGCTGAAAAATAAAAATTTGAAATTGGAAATATTTTTTAAAATCAAACTTAGTTCTTTTTTTTG
>JAJOOR010037055.1:0-14138 GCA_036250505.1 Solanum acaule | reverse complement strand
AGAATTTAAATTTGAAAATATTATTTTTAAAAACAAACTTTAATTTTTTAATTTTTTTGGGGTGGGGGTGGGGGGTCGAGGGTTGGGTGAAAATAAAAATTAGAAATTGGAAATATTTTTTAAAAACAAACATTTTTTTTGGGGGGGGGGGGTGGGGGTGGGGGTGAGGGTGAGGGTGAGGGTGGGGTAAAAAAATATAAAAAATTAAAGTTAGAAATTTTTTTTAAAAAAATAAGCTTTAAATTTATTTATTTTAACAAAAAAAATTGTAATATGAAGTTGGAGGAGAGTTTTGGAAAATATTTTCCTTCATTTTTGAAGGGAAGTCATTTTCCTTAAATTTGAGGAAAATGAGTTGATTTGAAAAACATTTTACCAACCAAACATGAGAAAATTGGAAAATATTTTTCGTACCAAACACACCCTACAAAGTTAACAAGTTTTAGATGTGTCAGCACTACATTTTTTTCGCTACACTCTTCCCTTTGTCGCTTCACCCAATCTCTTTCCATTTTCTACATTAGAGACATCATCACAATCTCCATCATCATCGATATTATTACTTCCTTGAATAACTAAAAATCACTATTCTTTTCAAAGTTTTCGGTCACCATTCACAATTTTTTATCACTTTTTTTTTTATCAACGTCTTCATCCACCATTTAAACGGCGTACACCCTTTTCATCATTGTAAAATACCTTAATATGTCAGAATATTTGTACACAATTTTATACAACACACTCCACATAATTTGACAAAGACATTCAACAATCACTTTTCACCAATAAGTCATAATTTACTCACCAACAATCACATTTCACCAATATGGCAAAAGCGAAGGTGGATACAAGCAATTAGGATTAGGGGTGTCAAAAATAAACCCAAGCATAGGTAACCCGTCCAACCCGCCCAGAATTTTAAGGATTGGGCTCAAGATAATTTGAATTGGGTTCAATCTCAACTCATTCAAGCCTAACATATTTTAAGAGAATCCTCAATTGATCCCAATTCAATCTCCAATTTCAACCCGTTTTAAAACTTTTTACTAAGATATGTTCCTATATTAAAGGTATGAATTATTATCTATTTAACATATTTTAGGATTTATCTATCCATTTGTTACTTTTTTCAAAAAAAATCTTGAGCTGAAATTCGCATTGTGATTATAAAAGTTAAATATCACTATGTTAACATTTTTGAGATTAATCGGGTCAAATTGGGCGGGTCAAGACCCAACCCGTTTTTAGCCCATTTGAACCCAACCCGTTTTTTAGCCCATTTGAACCCAACCCATTTTAGCCCAAACTAAACTTGGGCGGGTCAAAACCCAACCCGATTTCTATTTCAACCCATTTTAATATCTCCAATTTCAACCCAACCCGCCCATTTGACACCCCTAATTAGGATATATAAGGTAGGTTTTGTGTAGTAGTCGATATGTCAACATTGCCAAAGTTGTCTAACATAATTTCATAATCAAAGTTTATTAGGAATTTTTTTTTTAAAAAAAAAAATAGTCTTTCAAATTCATTAAATTAGAATTCACAATATTATAGAGGTTTGGTTAGAGGATATGCTGAGAATTATAATACTTAATTCCTCTTATAATTGGCCTCCACCACATCTTTCATATATCATAATCATATTTTGAGGTAAATTAATTAAGGGTCACCCTCTTTAGGGAATCTCCCAAAGACATCACATTTATATATTTGTCTTTTATTAATTTATATATTACATTTCTCAATGTGTTTTAGGTAAATGTCAAGCTCATTAATTAACAATCATTTAATTAGAGGTGTGCACTATTCGGATTAAACCGAATTACCAAACCAAATCAAACCAAATTTTTATTTGGATTGATTTTTTGGTTTTCCGGATTGGTTTTGAATTAATAAATTACTTTGTTTGGTTATTTGGTTTGGTTTCAAATTTTAAAAAATAAAAACCAAAAAAACCAAATTATATATATATATATATATAACCGAATTGTTTAGGTTTAGAATTACGTTGGAGTTAATCACTTTTGTCCCTTTTTGGTTATTGCCTTTCATGATGATTACGTTTATATTTTATGTTTGAATTACATCTATAATACTTATAAGTATTGTGTTTTAAGTTTTACTTATGATTTATATTTGAAAGTATATTTAAGGGATTAATTATTATTACTTTGGTTAGATTATTAATTATTGACATAACCGAATAACCAAACCGAAAAAAGCTGAACCGAATAGAGGAAAACCAAACCAAACCAAATTTATTTTTGATCAGATTGGGTTACACTTTTACAAAATCAAAAACCAAAAAATCCAAATCGAATAGTGCAAAACCAAACCGAAAATCCGAATGCACACCCCTAATCATTTTTGTGGTTCTTTTTGTCTTGTGACGATGCATCAACATTAGAGATATTAATTTTGTATATTTTAAAAAAAACTATCTCTAAATGTTGTATTTTTAAAAAATAATAGTAGCCATTTCAACTAAATATAGGACCTTAGTTTCAACTAAATACAATTAGAGATTCATGTATTATCTTCAACATTAATTATTTGTTCTTCAAATTATTTTTTAATATCAATATTAACCATTATTTGATATAAATATTATATCAATAATTATTTTTTAAATGATGTGCAAAGTTCAAGTAAATAAATAAATATAATATATGATTTGAGATACATGATATTGTCAATGTTTTGTTGGTTCTTTTAAGTCAAAAGGTGAAATAATAACATGGAATATGGTCCATTAAATACACGAGCTATAATAATACAGCCCATTGTAACACGATCACCAAGAGAAACCCTGGGACGCTGCTCGAAAAATGGAGAGTATAGTATTGTATTGTATTGAATTGAATTTAAAGTTTTCTTGGATAACCTTTCTAGAAATTTGAATATTTCTTTTAATTCCTTAAATCCAATTCTCTTTTATTTCACCATTCTCAAAATAATTTATTTTCATCAAATTAGAAATTTCTTGATTATTTTATTTTAATGAGCTTGGTAAAATTTATTTACACAAATCAAATCATTTTAAATCAAAAGACATATAAATAAACATGATTTAGTAGTCTTAATTTATGTATGCATTTTATTAGTCAATTTTAGAAAAATGGTATTTTTTTATATTTAAAAATAATTTTACTTTTAACCTTTTTTATTTAAATAATATGATTTACAACAATACACATATTTATGACTTTTTAAAAATATTTCTTTCTTTCTTAAAATTTATAACTAGTCAAAATGTATGATTAACATTGGGATGGGAAAATATTTATTTTTAGTTTTACTACACTTTTTTTGTATTAAAAAATTTTAGAAAGAACATACGTTTTTTGTTTTGAATAATATTATAAAAGACACGAATTAAAGTTGGAAATAAATACTCCCTTAGTTTCAATTTAAGTTTTTTTTTTTTAATTTGAATTTGAATCGACATGGAATTAAAAAATAATAATAAAAAAGAGACCTTAAAATTTTATATTTTTACATTAAAAATATACATAATTCTATAAATCTTTAGTTTACAAATTGTGGTGTAAATTTACTATGATCAGTAGTTAAAGATTTAAAAGTCATAAAAACAGCACAACAAAGACCCTTGGTGCACCACCGAACTGCCCCTTTTATTAAGACCTTTACCGGTCGTTTGATCGGAAACAAACAAACTATTTTAGAATTAATTATTTTGAGGAAAGTTATTTCACATGTATACGTAATAACTTATTTCTCTATCCAATAATCCTTGCCAACTATTGAATATAATAAATATAATATTTTAAAAAATATAATAGGAAAATGACTATACTTAATGATAAGCGTAAAATAGGAACTAAGAGGTCGTTTGGTGTGAGATAAAAATAAATAGTGATAGAATAAGAAAATAGTGATGTGATAAATGGATAAAAGTTTTGTATCTTGTTTGGTTGTCATGTTTGGGATAACTTATTACACCATGTATATCGTAGTGATGGGATAAGTTATCCCATATACATGGTGAAATAAATTATCTCAGAATAGCTAACCTCAGGATAACTAATCATGAGATAACTTGTTCCTAACCAAACGGCCTCTAAGTGTAAAATAATCCATGGATTTCATAAATGAGAAAAGTATTGTTGGATGTCTCAAAATAGTATAGTGGACAATTACTATGGGACGGAGAGAGTATTTAGTATAAAGGAAAAAAGGTCTGAAAAATACTTTAACTTTGGCCAAAATTGCTGTTACGATACCAAACTTTATGGAGGACCTTTTACCCCTGCACTATTTAATAGTGAATTTTAAATGTGTATATGTGCCCACGTGGACACGTTACTATTTATAATGATGCAATATTTATGATGTCCACGTGGGCACATATATACCTTTAAAATACACTATTAAATAGTGTAGGAGTAAAAAGTCATTTCCAAAATTCGGTATTATTACAACAATTTTGATTAAAATTCGAATATATTTCAGACTTTTTCCCCTAATATAAATGATGGGATAAATAATTCAAAAATTATCTATACCTCTAATCAAATACAGAATAAAATAATTATATATTTCATAATAAAATTATTACACCTTATACATCATATCATATATTGGGAAAATGTACAAATTGGGAGAAGACAGCAGCCCATTGGAATGTGTAACTACCAATACCAAAACAGAGTTCTCAAATCTCAATGTCTTCTTCCCTTTATATTCCAATCAACAACTACTACTATTTTAACTTCATTTTTCCTCTCAAGAAAGAGATTCACATACCCTTTTCCTAATTTTACAATACAAGCAAAAAAACAGAACAGAAGAGAGCAAGAAAGATGAACATGTGGAGTAGACATGTTAGATGGTTGTCTACCTCAGTAGCAACAAATAGGAAAAACAATATGGGATGGTGGGACCATGTACAGCCAGCTCCTAAAGACCCAATCACCAGTGTTACTCAGGCTTTTCTTTCTGACCCAACTCCTCTCAAGCTCAATCTTGGTGTGGTACTGTTCTCTCTGTCTCAATTTATTTGGTTGATTTTGATTTGATTCATAATTTAAGAAACTAAATGAACTTTTGAATGTACCATATGTCCTTTAATTTTTTTTATTACGAAGTTAGAATTAAAAATTGTCAAAAAAGAAAACAAATTGTTTTTTTTTTTAAAACAGACTAAAAATAAAAGTAATACAAACAAATTGAAACCTAATTTTTTTCTTGATTGATTGATGGTAATTTAATTTTGTTACAACTTCTTATAAATAGGGAGCTTACAGAGATGATAAAGGAAAACCAGTAACTCTTGAGTGTGTTAGAAGAGCTGCTGAAAAGATTTCTGGCTGTGAAATCTTGTAAGTAGCATCTGTTTTTCTTTTTGATTCGAGTTAATGATAAAATATTTGGCTAATTCAGAATCGAGATATGTTTTAATATAAATGGAGTGATGGGTTAGTTAGGTAAAGAGCAGAATGAATAGTTGAGGTATGAAATTCACGAAAAAGTGATAGTTCAACTGTATTTTTACCTTTATTGTTTGTATAAACTAGTGTTATATTTAAGGGCTTATGTTTCCTCCTTTTTCCCCTATGATTGAATAATTATTTTGGTTTAATGAGTGTACTCTAAGCTCATGTTGGATTTGATCAATCATATTTTTCAGAATTTCCTTATCTAATTACTCGAATTTGTCTCATTATTGTTGTTATTGATGGTTGGACAATGTTCTTTCACTAATAGGTAATTAAGTACTTTAGATATATTGTTGGTACACCAGTCATTCCAGACACCAAGTCGAGGTGTCTAGATGTGCACTCTCAAAGTCGTTGGAGTGCTTACTTGCCAACTGTTTATGTATTAGGAATATTTTCTAGGTTCATCCTATTTCATTGCAACCATGACCGTTGCTTTTCTATTGGCAGGGAATCAACTAAAGCAACAACAAAATCAAAGTTTGTGCAGGACTGTGTTAAATTGGCTTATGGAAATGACTCTAGTGTTGTTAGAGAAGGCAGGTTTGCTGGTGTTCTAGCTCTTTCTGGGACCGGTGCGTGCCGGCTGTTTGCAGAATTCCAAAGGCGCTTCTATCCTAACTCACAAATGTTTCTACCAATGCCAACTTGGTCCAAGTAAATGTTTCTCACATTTATACTTCTTTTTCATGCCATGCCATTATTAATGATTGAAATGTGTCCTCTTTTGAAGCCACCACGACATTTGGAGGGATTCTCAAGTTTGTACAAGAACCTATCACTATTATGATCCTGATACAAAAGGATTGCGATTTCAAGCCCTCGTGAATGATATCAAGGTTTGGTGAATTTTCTCTAATTGTGTTGCGAAATTCTTGTTTCAACTTCACCACCAAATCTTACATCCTTCCGTATGAGATTGTGAGCCTTTGTAAAAGATGGCTTATGTTGCTGAGCTATTTAGAGGCCAGCAGTAAACTCTGCCATGTGATGATGATTCATTTTAATTCGCGGTATTTTTGTATGTGGTTACAATGTTTGCAAGGCAAACTCTTGTTCAGTTAACTTTCTTCTTTTGGAGTTTTGATTACGTTACCTGACCCTATTCATTTGATAATCTCACAGAATGCTCCTGATCGTTCTTTTTTCTTACTTCATCCTTGCGCTCATAACCCAACTGGTGTTGACCCCAACTATGAGCAATGGAAAGAAATCTCACACATATTTAAGGTTAGTGGCATAACTTGATCCGTTTTTTTTCCTCCTATTTATGCTTTTAGATAACTTCTTATGCACTATGTTTGTGAAAAATGTTTTCAGATCAAGAATCATTTTCCTTTTTTTGATATGGCTTATCAAGGAATTGCTAGCGGAGATGTTGATAGAGATGCCACTGCTATTCGAATATTTCTAGAAGATGGACATCTATTGGGCTGTGCCCAATCTTTTTCCAAAAACATGGGCTTGTATGAACACCGAGTAGGTTGTGTCAGGTAGACAAACTTCAAGTTACAGTGTTCTGCAACTCCTCATTTTGAACAATGCCGAAATAATACTATACTTTAATTAGTTAAGACTATCCACTCAATCCATTGAACTAACAGAAAAAATGAAAGGTATAGATCCATCAAACGAAGTAACTTCATCGTGTTCATTCTTAGTAATCCTCAGTCCACTTTAGTGGTTAGTAGTCCACAAAATGACCACAAAGTATTTGGTTCTCTACATTGATAGCTTCGTCTGTTTCTTTTATGATTTCTTGATTACTTCCAGCTCTAAAACTTCCTATCTTTTTTCTTGGAAACCAGTATTGTCTCCAGAGATGAAAAGCAAGCCACAGCAATCAAGAGCCAGTTGCAGCAAATTGTCAGGGCAATGTACAGTAGCTCTCCTGTTCATGGCCCATTATTAGTGTCAACAATCTTGAATGATGCTGATTTAAAGGCACTTTGGGAAGAGGAAGTTAAGGTAATTAATGTAACCATTATGTATGAGTAGTGAGTACTACTTTCTTACCATTCCATTTCCTTACGAACGTACCAATTATATATTTTCACATAAAGGTCATGGTGGATCGCTTAATCAGTATGAGAATCACATTACGTCAAACTCTTGAAGAGTTGAACTCATCTTCGAGCTGGGAACATATAACGAAGCAGGTAACAATTCTCAAGTTTTGGCACAATTGCATATTAAATGCAGCTGCTAATTGTCAAAACTTCAGGTTGGAATGTTTTACTTCTCTGGTTTATCCCCTGAGGAAGTTAACCAATTGCAGAGGGATTTCCATATATACATGACTAACGATGGGCGCATCAGGTACTTATAACTCACTAAGATTTCTTAAATTTCAGTTCTGATACCTAGATACGCGCTGCTGATGACATTATGATAATAAAGGTGATATCAATAATAGCATGAGAATAGTGAATTTGTTGGTATTTCCCTCATTTGTTCAGCAAGCAAGAGTGGAGGGTATTTTTTCCGTTGCATGTATCTCTCTTCGTATCCCTCAAATCCATTTCTCTAAAAATACTTCATGTTAGAGTTACAATAGAGTATTTGGTTTTAAATTACCAGAAAGCTTGCTCCATCGTATGTCGATTTAGTTTTTTTTCACAAGAAACTGAAGAAAGAAAACAGAAAGAACCAAATTTCCTCTTTTTTTCATGCTTTTTGCAATTGACATGGCTGATGCAATATTGTCATATGGCAGCATGGCAGGGGTAACAAGCAGCAACGTAGACTACTTGGCAAGTGCAATCCATGAAGTTACCAAAGTGTAAATAATAGCAACTGTATTGATTCAAAGCATTTTGAATTTGTAGTTTAGCAATTCTTATTGAGATCTTGTGCAGATAACCATTGTCTAATACTGTTAGAGGTTGTTCGGTAGGATGTATTAGAGAAAATAATACATGTATACTTATTCAGTACTATTCTTATACATAACAATCAATGATATTAGCAATATAAGGGTTATTAATATATTAATAAGCATGGTTAAAGATGGAACTGGCCTTGAATCACCAAGCCAAACATTGGATAAGAAAATAATCTCAGGATAATTAATCCCAACAATATAATTAATACATCTTATAATTTTGTACTATTAAGGGGTCATTTGATAGCTGGATAAGAAAATAAATTATTCATCTTATACAATGTTTGGTAGGTAGATAGGAAATAAGTTATTCATTTGTAAAATTAATATGACGTTTGGTTGACAATTTAGAAACCTGTATAACTAATACATTACTAGTACTAACCCCTACATTACTAATAGGTGTATAACTCTAACCAACTACCAAACGACCATTATAATAGACTCTACCATAAGGCTCCTTATATTTGTTAAAGATGCAAATTTAACAAATATCTTGGGACGCGCATGAGGCTTCACTATTTTCCCTCCAACACTCAGAATCCCGAGCCTTCATATGCAGCTTCAAAACCTAAAGCAGGATGATCCAACTGTCACACAATATCTAGACAAGGCAAAATTGATTTTGGGTGAGTTAACCTCTGTTGGACGTCCTTTATGCCTTGCAAACCAGAACATATGCATATTCAAGGGATCGGGTTCAGAATTTAAAGAAATTATCACCACCTTATTGGCGCGATCTCAACCTGTTACTTTTGCCGAGTTATATAGCCTCCTTCTGAACCATGAGTTCATCAATGGTTTGTACTAATTCTTCAACTATGACATCTTCATCAACGAATTCTTCATCAAGTTATTAGGGGACACATAAATTGCCTTGTACTAATTCTCATCTCCAACCCTATTCTCTATTTTACTCTTTAAATATAGAGTTATCTATTTTTTCTGGCAATCAACATCAACGTAATTATCTATTTTATTCTCTAAAGAAGAATCTTTTTTTCTCTTTCCTCAATATTATATTATTATTTGTATTTCAATTTTATTTTCCTATTTCAAATAATCACCATATAATAATATAATCTTCATGTAATATAAAAATTATTCTTATCAAAATTCTTCATTTAATAAAAACATTATTTTATTCTAAATTTCTAAATAACATAAATTGCAACAAATATTATATATAATACATATAAACGAACAATTCAAATTAAAATGATATCATTGATGAAATACAGTTACATAATAAATATTGCATCATTGAAAAATTATTTTAAATTTTAAATAGATATTTAACTTTCAAGACTATTGTGTTTCTCTCATAAATGCTCTATTAATGCATTACGGAGTTCAAAAAATGAGTAATTTTTTGTCCTTATTTTATTTATTTGTAGCTAAAAAATATTTAAAATTAACAATTTCATTATATCTAATTACTTATTTTGTATACTAACTTTTACTTCCCCTATTCCATTTTGAACTATTGCATTAAGTATTTTCATGCTCATTAAAAAGTGTAACTTAATAATTTATCACTATAACATAAAAGTGGATTGTTGGAATTATCAGTGTAAACTTTGTGCATTCTTCATAGAGAAAAGTAATTATAATTTTAAATTACATATTTAAAATGACAAAAAAATTTAAAAAATCAACTAAGAAAAATTGTCAATTCCGGATGGAAGTTATATACTTATCAAAAATATGTTTTTAGATATTCTATTACTTAGAAAATAATTAAAAATATAAGCCTAATTAATAGTCTCATATAATATAAATAATATTAAAATGATTTTAAATTACATATTTAAAGTCCTATTTTTTTTAAAAAGTAAATATTAATTCAGGTGGAAGTAGTAACTTGTCAATAATATATTTTTAGATGTTTTATTACATTAGAAATTAATTACAAATAATAAAAACTTAATTAATGATATCATAGAAATAATATTAAAATAATCAAAAAGTGAAATAGAGTGTTGGAGAACTATTATTCACCTTTCTATAAATGGAGTATAGAAAGTAATATAGAGAGGGATTGAAATGGGCATTCTCTATTTTACTCTCCAAATATAGAAAACGAAGAATAAAATAGAAATGAATCGGAGATATGGTGTGTTTGTAAATTCGGTAAGTCACAGTACAAATTGTATTTGCGCATTAATAAAAGTCCTTCCATTTAACAATTATTATTATATATAGATGTTTGTGGTCGGGATAAATTCTTTCATCATCTCAAGGACGACACATACATTTTCTAGTATTTATTGATAAACACGAGTTACTTCTGGGGTTTCCTAATCTGATGTCTTGTTAATATTTAATCACTTTCACACGGACTCGATTTCCCTCCAGTTCCTCCAGTACTCCTTTTGATTGGTAACATGTGTCATCTAACAAAATAAATGATTAAGATTTCATTTTTCAAATATGACTTTATACACATCTCCATAGAGAAGCAAACTTAATTTTTTTTAATGTAATCTCGAATCTCACCAATAACAATATATTTAATTATTAAAAAAAGCTCAGTCATTTATTTTATGGGCGAATTTTGTTTCACAACTTTGAACAATAATTAAATTTTCCCTTTTATTCTAATTAAATTATTTCTAATGCATATTATATCATTTCATTATCATTTCCTTTTACTTTATTAAGAATCATGATATCTTCATTATTTTGAATTCATGTAACATTTTTTCATAAAAACATAAATATTATCTTTTATACGAAAAAAGTGAGAAATACTAATTAAGTATATAAACTTGTGATATTTTATAATGAAGTAGATTAGCGTAATGAAAAAAAAAATTCTATTCAGAATAATCAAAATTCCAATATTTATTTATACAAGTGAAAAACGTAGAATAATACCTATAAAAATATATTTTGATATAGGAAATAAAAAATAATTAATTTAATTAAGGTCAAAATATTAAAAATTTATATTAATATAAATTTTATATTATTTTAAACTATAATTATATAATACTCCATTAATTTAATGCCAACAGTTTATACCTATTTATTTTTATGTAATACTTTATTAATTTATAATACTCCATTAATTTAATGCAAACCGTTTATACCTATTATTGGAGATGTGTATAGAGTCATATTTGGAAAAGAGATCAATCTTAGTTATTTATTTTGTTAGATGACACATGTCACTAATCAAAAGAGGTACTGGAGAAACTGGAGGAAAGAGTTACTGGAGGGGGGCCGGGTCCCTTTCGCACCCTTGTTGGAAGACAATCTATTACCAAAATTGTGTAAATTATTCTTCAATTTTGATATTAAATATTATTTCTTTTGTTTCAGTTATCCTGTTATTCGTTATTATTACTGTTCTTTTCTAAAAAAAATTGAGCATCATGAAAGAAGTAAATATTTAATCTTCTTTCAATTACATCTCAAGACACGTAAATGCGACCTCACCATTTTATTGATTGACTTTATCGGAAAGACAAAATTACAACCTTAATTAAGACGGTATATTATGAATGCTCTCGTTAGATCTTATTATTTGGATAGATTATTTTAATAAACTGGGATAATTGATTTTATCCCTTTCTCGCTCTTTCTTCACAATAGTAATTAAATTAAAGTTGAGGCAATAAACATTAATTTTAGGCTTAGAAAAAATAAAAACATTAATTAATTAAAGAACATTCAAATTCTTGAATTATTTGACAAGAAAACAAAATAAAGCCAACAAATAAAACCTAATTATGATTAGCTACTGCATGCATTTGATTCAAAAAAAATATATTTTAATATAAAAAGTCTTTTCCCACTCAGATCTGACCACAAATAAAAAGAAAATCTTTGCTAAACAAAGAACAAAAAGAAGTAATAAAATCAATTTATTCGAAGTGAAAAGAAAAACGGACAGCATTCAGACATATAGGCTAGTTTTATGATACAGATAGTTAAAGCTGTCAAAATGGGCTTGGCTCATAGGATCATTTCAACCCAATCTGCTATTAGGGTTGAAATAAATTTTTTAAAGCCCATTTAATTTGGGTCTTACAAACTTAATCCAAGTAAGACCCCGGCCTTTGAGATTTGATGTAATTTATACTAGGATTTTTTTTTTTTTTATTCAATTTCCTAGTAGAGGCTAGGTGTTGTATTAATCCCAAAATTCAACACCAAAGATATACAAAGGAGGTGGATAGTCTTATTTTTGCCTCCAAAATCATAACAGCAAAATAGAACTACCTAAACTTAAGTTCCAACAAATAACATCTAGCAGCTAATTATTTATAAGGATTTTAGTTACCAAAAAGTAAGCTTCTTGTGCTTGAATTTTAGTGAGGGCATTTGTGCTTGATCCATTTTATAAGGGTCTCTTGTAGTTTGTGGTAAGTCCTTCATGGTAAAGAAATTATGGATATGCTTCATTTGGCCAATGCATCTGCAACTTGATTAGCCTCTCGATAACAATGTTAGAATTGACAATTGATCTTTTGCGCCAACTTTTGAACTTCTATGATAGTATCTTTCAAGTGCCAAGATGGAAGAACTTTGCCTTTCATCATGTTGATAATTAACATAGAATCTCCTTCCGAGATAAGATTATCAATACCATTTTGAACATACCATTTGCGTCCACAAAGAGCAACCTTGGCTTCAGCTGTATTGCTACTGTCATTACCCAAGCAGCCTTGGCTTCAACTATACTAAATTACTAGTACATTGAACACGTAAAGCCTTGAAAGGTTAAATCCATTATCCTTAAAAAAGTGAAGTCCTTAATATCTTATTTACCTTTTTCATATACTTGAACTACAATTTAATACCAATATATTTTTACCACAATATTTTTTGCCATTTTTGGTAGATTGCGTTTACAACAATCATACTATTTAATAAAAAATATTATTAAAAAAATAATTTTCCTCTATGAAATATTAATAGGTCTCATAATTGTCATATGATATAATCTAAAGTAATGTAGCATAATCTGATTTTCAATCATGGAAATTGAGTAATATATATAATGTCAAAATGCAAATATCTAACATCTTACTATTTTGTTGATATAACTTTATTACAACTAATTTTGCAATTTCTTGCATAATACAAATGTTTTGACTAGACTCTTATAATATAGCTAGTAATTAGTTTTCTTATTAATTAAGATTTATAGGTCTTGATTTAACTAATTGAAACTAGTATGTATGTTCCTTATTATTTTTCTTCATTCATTTGCATATATCGTACTACTTTTAATAGGTGTAATGTGCTTAAATTCTGGCACTCGAATCTGTCATAATTATAGATAAATAAGTTAACTATTTTGTCTTGACAACAATACACTATTATAATCTTTTTATATGGATTTTGTCAACTACCTCAAGTAGTGACATGTTTGACATAGTCAATTTTTACGGCAGAACGGGGTTAGACAAGTTGACTAAATACTATGCGGATGTTATTTTCAGGTTCAATTTATTTTCTTCTTGCCTGATAGTAAAAAGGATTTTGCCTCATATATAGAATTTCTGGGGAACTTGAGTTTAAAAGATCGTGTTAGGGTTGCGATGGCCGGCACCAAGAACAAGTTGGTTTCATCACAATGTTTTACAATCTCAACATGATTTTTCAAACTTAGGCTCCTTAGAAACGACACATATGAGGCAAAATCGTTTTCACAATCAGGCAAGAAGAAAACATAAACTCTACTCCCTCCGTCCCTATTTAGTTGTCCATATTTCCTTTTTTAGTTGTCCCTATTTAGTTGTCCATTTTGACAAATCAAGAAAGGACAACAATTTTTT
>JAJOOR010037054.1:0-14803 GCA_036250505.1 Solanum acaule | reverse complement strand
CATGAAGACCAGCCTACGCCTTACCCCACTCACTCTCTTGAGCTGAGTGTTAGGATATGGGACTAGGGCTCACCCTCTCGGGCTGAACCTCATGTCGACCCACTCCTTAGGCCATCAGTCTAGTGGTTTTGGTTTCACGACCTCCCTCTCGGGCAAGCCGAAAACACATGGGTGGCTTTGTATTTGAAACTACAAACCCTTTAGATTAAACCACAACCACTAGGTGAAATACCATTAAAATACATCTAACCTACCAGCAAGCAAGACCCAACACGAATATCAACCCATATTTGCTAAATCACACCCCAAGAATGGGGGTTTTTAGCCACACATCAAGAAATAAGAAATTATACCTAACATCATAATGAAATCAACTTGGTATAAGAAATTAAACCTTAAATTAAGCAAAGGAAAATGAATAGAGAAGACCCACTTCCAAACTTGGGGAAGAAGAACTCTTTTCTTCAAGTCTCCACAAAGCCCTCTCCAAACTTGAGAGAAAAATACAGAAAAATATGTTCTAAGGTGAAAATAATAATAATAATTGTTCCACTCTGCCCATCTCCTTTAAGACTACAATTCTAACTAGATTTTATAGTTTTCACAGATTGTGTTGTGGAGGATTGTTCGGCGACATTAGTCGAGATCGCTGATGAACTCGGCGATCCACCTTTTGATCAGCTCATCGCCTTCAGTGTCTTGCCTTTAGCATCCTCGCATTCTGGATCATTGGGCGGTACAGTACTGCTTCACGAAACTGATCGGCGACTCGCCGACTACTCCTTTCCTCGCCTTTTGATCCACTTTCTTCAAGGCTTCGCGTATTGAAACGAAGGGCGGTTCATGTCATTTCGGCGATCCGCAGGATTCCATTTCTTGTTATTTTCAGCCCTATTTGCTCCGTTTTGCGCCTAAGTGTCCATGCTTCCACTAAAACTTCAAATACCTGAAACTTCAACATTCTAATCAGGTATTGAGATAAAACAAGCATTCAAGGACACTATTTCCATTAAAATAAAGCCTTAAATGAGTCCAATTTGTGGACTCATCACCAGCACTGACTGCTACTTCCTTCACTCCCCTGTAACAAAGATCACTTATTAGACTTGGAAACCTACTTTAATCTGAGTTCCCAGTAAGTTGATAAGGGGTTAATAAGAATGTTTCTTGCTCAATGAGGCAGGTTGGTTCTTTGCTTGTTCAAGGACTTAGGAATGGGAGCAGGTCCCCTTTTTGGAGTTATTTTCTGTCTAGAATAGACTGTGAATATTTCTTGTGAGGCCTTCCAGGCAGGACAATCCTTTTTTAGATAGCCATTGCGACCACAATGAAGACACAATAGATTATCTGACACAGATACATATTTAATGTGGGGATTGTAAGGAGGATTAATGTTTAATCTACCTAATCCCTTTCTATTGTAGTTGTTTTGACTGGTTATGTTAGAAAGCAGCTTGGTGGAGCTGGTCCATTTTAGAGAAGTTTTGAGTTCTTCTCTTAGACGGACCAAGTCCCTCTCCATTTGATCATTTCTTTCCAAGGCTAGAGAAAGTCTAGTCTCAGCAGAGTTTAGACTGGCTTCTAGCTCTGCTTGCAAGCTAGTGACCTCGCCCTTTCTTTTCCTATAATTCTCATTAATTAGGCTCAGTTGTTCCTTGAGTTCTAGGTTTTCAGTTTCTAGAACTATCAGTTGTTCCTCAATAACCGACATGTGAACAGTCATCACTGTCATTTCTTCACTCAAACTATCTAAGTTGTTGTTCATAGAATCATTTTCAGCCGTTAACTCTATGACATAGTCGATCAGAACATCAACTAGCTTTCTAACAGAATAAGTATTCAAGTTTTGTTTAAGGTCGAGGAGAGTTACCTTTTCTTCATCGTCCTCGTCATCTGATTTTGCCATGAGAGCAAACAGGCCATCAAATATGTTAGTATCATGTTGAACAACCAACATGGATGCATCATCAGGACATTCTGATTCTCCTGACTCACTTGAGGAGTCCCACATACAGCAAGAGCTTTCTTCACGACATAGTCAGCTGCAACTTTTCTTGCATTTTTCTGAGGTACCAGGTCCCTTCTCCTATCTTTTTCACCTCCAAGTCTTTGATACTCTTTGTTTTCAACTTTGAGCATCGGGCAGTCTCTTATGAAATGCCCCGCCTTTTCGCACTTGTGATAGAGATCACTAGCAGTTGCAGCACGAGGAGGATTCCCTCCTTTTCTAAACCATCCATGTTTTCTCACAATTTTTTGAAATCTCTTGGTGAGATAGGCCATGTCGTACTCTTCACTAGAGTCTTCTCCTAATGTGATTTTGAGGACTAGAGACTTGTCTTTCTTGGCTTCCTTTTTTGAGATGTCTTGATTTTTGTTCATTTCATGAGTTTTAAGATTTCCAATGAGACCATCCATCGTCAGAACCTTCAGGTCCTTTGCTTCAGTTATTGCATCTACTTTGCTTGCCCATGTCTTGGGAAGAATTTGAAGAATCTTCCTGACTTGCTTACTGGAGCTAATAGGTTCTCCCAAACTTCGCAGCTCGTTGGTTATGGAGCAAAATGTTGTATGCATGTCATGAATAGTTTCCCCCTCCTTCATTGTGAAGTTCTCATATTGGGTGGTCAGCATATCCACCTTCGATTCCTTCACCTGCTATGTGCCCTCATGAGTTGTTCTTAAACAATCCTAGATTTCCTTTATCGATTCACACGCAGAAATGCGGTTGTATTCTTCTACGCCTATACCACACACTAATAGCTTCTTAGCTCTATAGCTCTTCTCGATCTTCTTTCTGTCTGCCTCGTTGTACTGTTGGTGAGTCTTTGGAACAACTTTTGTGATTTCACCATCTTTCACTTCAGTGGTTGGAATGAAAGGTCCATCCAACACTATATCCCATAACCTGCTATCTTCAGCCATTAGATAGTCGTGCATCCTTGTTTTCCACCAGCTGTAGAACTGGCCATTGAAACGAGGTGGTCGTGTTGAAGATTGTCCTTCTTCAAGGTTCAGTGGAGCAGCCATTCTTTTATAGGAGTATCTCTTAGTGTTAACCAGCTAGAGAGAACCTGCTCTGATACCAATTGATAGAATGCGTGCGTCCACTATCAGTCAACGGACCAGGTCCCTTGACTCAACAAGAACAGTAAATAAGAATAAACACTAAAGAGAACACAACACAAGCAGTTTACATGGAAACCTCTTTGCTCAAGGGAGTAAAATCACGACCTGTCTCACAGGATTTTCAATTGTTTCCACTAATCTCTTCAAGCAAAAGTGAAACTCAGTTACAGCCAATGTGAGAAGAAGTTATTAATCTCACAACTAAGTAATAACTTTATTACTTACTGAGCCTAAGCAGATACCACACTGCCCACTAAGCTATCACAACTAGACAACTTAGAATTTGACTAAACAGTTACCATATTGCCCGCTAAATCAACTATCACCTAGAAGATTTAGAATTTGACTAAGCAGCAAACAATGCTGCCCACTAAATCAGTTACCCTTAACTGATTTAGACTTTTACAAACAAACACGAGATCTGAATCCTTTATAGATTAGGAACATATTTACAATGCAAGTACAGAAGATATAATCCTAAGACAACTAAGCTTCCAGCTCTATCAGGTCCTGTTGTTCTTGAGGATGATTCTTCGCTTTGATGTTAGCCTTTGCAAGAGTTCTTGAGAGTTTTCAAGTTGCAAAAACTACGGTTGTGGCTATTGGGCATAATCTTTATGAAGAATAGTTGCAGCCTTCGAGGCAATACCATTGGCCAAGGTTTCTGCCATTTCTGCCACAGTCGGAGACTATGCACCAACCAATTGTACTTTTTTTCCAGTCTGGCAGTTGTGTGTATATTTTCACAAGGATCAGGCCCCTTTACAAGGTCCCGTGGTTTGTCAAATCATCAAAACTACAAATAACATAGTCTATTGTTGTTTACGGATGATCAAATATTTCTATTTTATAGGTTGAATATAGAAAATGAAAAGTTTTTGGTCTCTCCATCTTCCATTTACTTAAATGTATATTAATTTGAGGAATGTTTTAAAGAAATGTAGTTAATTAGGTAATGGATTTAAACAATTTCAGTTTTTTAAAGTATAAATTTAAAAATACAAAACAAATATAAAATGTCAAAAAAAAAGATAAAAATAAATAGGAATGTTGATCATAGAGAGATGCCACATCAGATTGTTTATATCCAGCTTTATATATATATAGATTGTATCCAACTACATCGTTGTGCTTGCTTTCCCCTCCTCCCATTCGTGTATTTTTACTTGTGTGATGTTTCAGACATCCTAACTCATTGTTAAAGTTTTTTATTGAAGTCATTGTTCAATTAGGTTTTTTCATAAAGTGGATTGGACATGACACTATTATATATAAGTACTATATCCTAACCTTAGTTCGTGGGAAAGTAACAGAAATTAGGAGGTCTAATTCCATTTTTTAACTAAGTTGACGAGTCCCCGGGAGTACCACCTACCAAACATTTTTTTAAAAAGGATTATATGTACTTATACGTAAATATATTTATGTGTTTGTATTTAAATCAAATCTTCAATTGTCCTTTGAATACTATTATTATTTTCTATGATTGATCTCAAATAAAAAATATTTCTGTGATGGAGGAGCACGACTAATAATATTGTAGTATCATACCTAGAATGAAACAAACATTTGAAGCATCTATAAATTCTCTTACAAATTGGTTTAATCTTAAGTATTTTTGTTGCTCAACTTTTATAATTATGTTTTATCTTTGTTTGGGGTAGATTAGTTTACATTAGATCATTTATAGTTTTACACATCTTTTAGTGTTAAGTCTCTCTCGCTTACATATTTTCTTAATTAATTGTTGTCTTATCATTTAATATTTATTTTAGAAAATTAGTTTCACATGCCTATTTTATATTATGATAATTAAGTTTAACTTGTCTTATTATCCTACCACTAAAATGTTTCTATTAATTAATAATCACTTCACATATGTTCGTCAATTCGGTCTATATAAAGTTTTGCCTATTTGATCACATAATTTATTTATTAAATGATTAATGCCCTTTGGTTGTCTCAAATGCACCTTTAATTTGTTTAGAATGGTGCATTATGCACCTTTAATTTGTTTAGAATGGTGCATTATGCACCTTTAATTTGTTAGGTAGCAGCTCTCTTTTTAATAATTCTAAAAGAGTTGTCATGTCGTTGCATTAACCCGTTTTGCGGAAAATGGGGTGCGACGAACCATATAGAACCATAAGGCCAGGACTAAAACCCGACTACAAGTGGTGTGCTTGTACCTTGAACCGTGGCTAGTACACTCCTAAGAACCCCATAAATGTTCATCATCTTAAGGGAATGTCGTGGATCGACACCTGCCCCTGGAGTTACGAAGGACTCACTATAGAACAAAACCCAAGTCCAAATCTAATCTAACAAGGCTCAAAGTCACACCCCAATCACACAAGGACATAGCATATGGAGATTATGGATGGAAATCTAATGAGGAAAAAGTTTTCATCGAGATGAGGATTCACACTATCATACCCAAAAGTTCTACATTAATCTATAAGGAACTAGAATCGCCAGACCAAACATTGAAAGATTTTTTAAAGGCAGAATGGATCTAAATAGCAATTCTATGGCAATTACTAGTCTAAGTATAGCTAAGGCCAATAATATCTTACAAGTATAAATACAATAGGCATAGAGCTCAACAAGGCATGATAGGAATCGCACCCAAGGTAAAAACATGTCCAGAAAATGTAAGCTAAGGTAAGAATTCTATCAACTAAACAAGAATTATTCTAAGAACCCTCTCAAAACTAGGTAAGCTTAATGAAAATACCAACACAACCGAAATCTAACATTGGTAAGTCATAGTCTACCTTGATGTGGATCACACGCGCTCCAAAATCTATTAATCTAGGGTTTTACTCTTCTAAACTTCCTCTGATTGTTGTCACTCTATAAAATAAATTACCACGGTGTCAATACATACATTTTGACACCCCATTCACAACGATTGAAGACGAAACTATAATCGAGCCAAAAATAGCATTGTAAGACTCGTGCAAGGAATCACGAAATTGACTCCAGCAATAGGTCCCACTAAACTCAAGAAACCTGTGCCCCCGAAGACGTGCACAACCCGAGCTTAATTCGAGCCAAAACAGATCATGTGCCAACATGATCAAGCGATCACAATTAAAGACTAAGACAGAGGAAATTTGAAGGAAACTTACGGGTTTAATCGCGCCAACAACGAGTCTAACAAGGTCCCAAAGCAATCCACCAACTAATTCTCACAACAACCAGTAGAATCCACTCCAAATCGGGCTCTCAATGTCTCACAATTGAAGCAAACATAATTAAATGAGTTGTTGAAAACAGATCTAAATTACAGTGATGGCAGAAAAAGTAGTCACTTGGCCGCTAAAGTGACTACGCCCCTCAATGGAAAGCCCCGCTAAAACGACCAAGGCATCTTAAGAGATCTAGGTCCACATAGGCGGCTACACTAGCAGAGGCACCTGCCAATTTAAGCAAAGTCCAAACAGACTCCGTTCAGGTGCTCGAGATGGGTTAGGAAAATCGTACACACCAATTACCTATACTACCCAACCAAATTAGACATTTCAAACTCGAGGGAGATTTCAATACTTCCATCAGAGGTCGTCTCGACGAAGAGTGGATCTCACACACAAGCTTCATTTAACCAAAAATCTATAAGGTAGCTGGAAATGAGTCTGAAAGCCTCGGGACCCGAACGAAATGCTCTTCTAGACAGAACTCGATATTCAAAAGCTAACTCAAAAATAGAATTTCATTTTGAGGTAATTTATCGATTTTTTTACTAAAGTGAACTGTTCAATCTTCAAAAGCTCTAAAACATGAAAACTTACATAAACTCCCAAAGAATGACGACCGAACTGTCAGTCCCAACAAGTTATAAATAACATGGAGTCCCTATGGGAAATCTCTAAATGTCAAAAAATACAAGATATGGAGAAAATGACATGATAGATCATTACACAAGAGAATTTGATTCACATATGCGCATGATAATTGTTTGAGGATCACTTATATTTGTGAATGGTTTTCAAATCCTCTAGTATTGTTTGGTTAGTCGGTTGTTACGAAAATGATTCAATGGCCAGTGTCGAACAAACTGCTTTACTTCAGGATCATTGATCTTAGGCATATTTATATGCCTATTTAATAATATTTTCCCACATATATCTTGCATTTTGTGAATAATCGTTAAACTATTTGTTATGTTTTGTGTAACTTGTAATGAATGGCACTAAGACATGTGATTAGATTATGCAGGAGTTTTAGAGGTAAATTTTCACGCCCCGAGCTACCCCCAAGACGCGGACACGGGACCTAGGATCACAAGTGACCCCAAGCTAACCATGCTGGCATGACATGAGCATACTAAGAATAATAATAACTGATGCGGAAGCTTAAATATCATGAAAAGGAAAGTGATGGGGAATACCCATTCTAAAACTGAATATATCAAATCTGAGAGTTTAATACAAGAGAAATATCAACCCAAATACTAAGTTGAATCTAACTATGTCTGATCATGGCCTCTAACTGACTAGAGGTACTGGGACATACCCCAGCTAAATCTAGCAAAACTGAAACTAAAAGACTGAACTACTGAAGTAAATAACATAACTATTGTCCTCGGAGAATGAGGACTCACCACTGATGCTACTGAGCTAGAGATCGGAAACCGATCTATGCGTGATCTGAAAGCTGAGAACCTAAACCTACATCACGAGAAGATGTAGCGCAGAGTATGCGTCAGTACTTGAGAGGTACTGAGCATGCAGGATAGAGTAAAACTGAAATAACATATAATTGAAGCATGGTACGTACCTTATTAATGTGAATACAAAAATTCAATTGGCCTTCTATTTGTTTTACGAATGGAAATTTGATGTCTCTTCATCAGTAGAAAAGACCCAAGAAACAGAATAACTTTACCTCCTCTTTAGAGAAAGTGAATACCCATGATACTCATAAATCAACGTGAGCAATGGAAATTTTAAATGTAATCAGATAGTTTTATCAAAATTTTGTAATTGTTTTTCCGTAAAATAAAAGTCAAATATCCTTAAGATTGTTGTAAATCTTATGGAAAATACCTTCATCACGAACACTTGTACCGAATTCACCAACTATTGTACTTCACCACGAACTCTTATAAAAATTCTCATAGCTTGAGGCATGTCGAAAGACACTATCCTTAAGGATATTCTACCCGGTATGGATATATCCCTAGGATTCAACAAACCCTTCTAGTATAAAACTAGGAGCCAGAAACTAACAAAGATTTAATCCAAAAGAAAAGAGATGGAAGAAACTCTCTTTGTTCTTTTCTACTATCTTAATCAATAGTGGAAGGATAATATATATAGCTGAATAGCACAACATAAGATTAGGCTCCAACAATTGTCAGACAATAAATAGGGGTTAATGACAATCAATAATAGGAGGCAATTGGTCAAAAGATAACGTTAGATTTAAAAGGAATTTTAGTAGTCTATCAATGCTATTAAAAGTGCACAAAAGTTTGATAAGAAAAAAACGTTTGTCAACTGCCACATTTGCCTTAAAGGCAATTCAATTTGCACAAGTTATTTGTTGAGTTGAAAGTTCTCGAGAATATTGTATTTTTAGATATTAATATTGTTTTTCCAACAATCTCATAATAACTCAAGGGTATAATATGAAAGAAACTTTTTCCAGAGTTTTAAACCAAACATACTATAACAAATATGATATATAGCTACGACATGAGACTCCTCACTAATTGTTCATTTTTAGTGACAAAAATTACTTTTCGTGCTTAAATATATGAGACACATACTTTTAGTGACGAAACATAAAATTTCGTAGCAAAGCTTTGTCAACTAAAGTTTCCCACAAAAAAATGCATTGGCGCCATTTATTGAGTAGGGTTAGTCACGAATTTAATGTTATTCGTGACACATTATTTCGTCACTAATGATATATCTAATTCGTGACGAACTATTTTTTGTCTTAAATTACATTACCTTTTGGACACAAAAAAATTTCTTCTCAAAAAATATGTTGTTACATTATCGACAAATTAAAGTTCGTAGTTAAATATTATAAGTTTTAGCTATAAAATTTAGATTTAATTGTGACATTTATTTTCATCACTAATAATTTAAACAATTGGTAACAATCACTTTATTGTCTCTAATCAACATATGATTTAGTGACAAGAAAAAATTGTCATAAAATATTTTAGATGTTAATAGCGATGACTTAAAATTTGTAGTGAATAAGTCAATTATTTTCTACAAAAAAAATTCATAGCTAAATACAAATTTTTTTTTGCTACAATTGTTCATAATTACAAGTGGCAACTGACAAAAAGAATAATACAAGTGCTTCATAAGAAATAGACAAAGTCCATTCGTTAATTGGCGAGGCAAAAAAAATTAAAAACAACGAAGTGTGTGTGTGAGTGTGTGGGTGCGTGCGTGTGAAATAATTAAAATGCATTATTTCTACTAAATGCAATATTTCAAATAATGAAAATGAATGTTATTATATTGATACAATGATTGAATTTAATATATTTTGAGCTCGTATGAATTAGCTATATAATTTGTAATTATAGATATTTATTATATTAAGATATAAATACGTTAGATGGAATACATTGACAATTTCTTAAATTTGTTAATTAATTTTAGTTAGATATTCGAACTACGACATATTTCAATTAAACACGTGAACACATGATAAACTATTTCTATTAAATACTTTTGATTTTGACTTTTTTTTTTGCATATTCTAAAGTGTCTATTACACATTTCATTTAATTCAATGTAATGAATGTGTCAAAAACAACTCCAACAATTCAATTTACATTGAAAATCAAAAAACTTAAAAATATAAAATTAAAATTCTAACATTGAAATCGAAAGTTAAAGTACATGAAAACACAATACCCAATACTGTTTTCTAAACGTCAGACGTTGTTCTTTTATTATTAATATGTATGGTATATCACATAATTCAATTAAGTTAATAGTAAAATAATAATTATGAGGAAATAATATTACATCTTACAAATATGTAAATTTCAAAATTCTAAATATTAGGATAAATTAATAGTTATTTGACAAAAATAGTAACAATTTTTTTCAATATTTTTAGGGTTATAAAACTTTTCATTTTATGTAGTCACGTTCAAAACTTGTCACTTTGGATTCCTTTTAGATTTAGGAGTTTTTATGTTATTTTGTTGATTTTAAATATTATAAAAATAGTAAATGACAATTTTTTTTCTATTAAAGAGTCTTTTAATGAAGAGCAAAAAGTGGAATCATAGATTAAAATAAGGGCAAACTACATAATCCCACTAGTTTATGTCCTAATTACTAAGATTTCCGATAGTTTCAAATATTATTTCCTCTACCATCTTAGGGAAACTTACATAAATATGCTATATTACGAAAATATTTACCATTTATAGCAATAACATTTTTTTCAATTGATCACTTTGAATACATTTATAATACAATTTTAATACATATTACAAATAACAATTTACAAAACACATATAATATAAGTTTTATTGATGGATAATAGATTTATCACACATTTTATTACACTTGTAATACAATGTGTCAATCTCTTACCAAACTAGCATAATATATTTTAACATAGCTATAATAAACATATATTGTATACATAATTCACTTTTAATACATATTGCAGATTTATCTAATATTGGTATGTATTGCTACAAATAGTAATAAATAAAAAGTATCGCTAAAATCAATAATTATTTATTAAAAGGTACCCATTCAAGTAATTTTTCCACCATATTTCGTGCTTAGGATACATGAGTCTGAATCTATGAGATGCATGTATCTGCTGAATTATAAAATCCGGATACATATTTTATTTATTTAAATTAATTGGTTGTAACGAATTTTCTTAATTAGAGTACTAATGGAGGATTTTAAAAATACATGGACAATTAATTCTGAAAATTTAAATTCATTAAATCCCTTAATATAAGGCCAAAATCAAAAGTGTATCTATGTTTAATTAATTTCATTTTATTATTTTCAAAAATAATAAATTTATTAATATTATTAAGAAAAGAAAAAAGCATGTTTATCTTGGTCAAGTAATTTGATTAATTTCATTTCATTACTCTTAAAATAATAAATTCATTAATTTGTTGTATCTATTATCAATATATAATGTATCTAATAAACTAAGAACTTAGATACATGAGTATCATACAAATACCTTCAAATCTATTTATATGATTTAATATTAATTTCATGTATCTATTTATATGATCTACTATTGTTTCATGTATCTTTTATAGGTATAATTTGATGTTTCAAGTATGAATTTCATACGTTATATCCAAAAACATGTATCTCAAATAAATATGAAAATAGTTAGATACATTGTAATAGCATAAAAATATATATGATAATATTAAGATACATGATAGAAGATCATATACATATGACAAGACTCGGATACATAATAGAATAAATTGTGTCAAATACATGCGTAAATTTCCAATAATACATAAATCTCCAATATAATCATTAGATACATACACACTTAATAAGATACATTGATAAAAAATAGATACATATAATTGTATCTCAATAATGTATCAAATAAATGCGTAAATCTCCGCTTATTGAAACTTTTCGATTACGTTTGTGGCTGGTCAGAGCATCTAACTGCGGCACAGTTTGCTTCACCTTTTGATTCATCGGTGTTTCTCATTGCGCCTAGATCCGACGGAAGAAGTGACACAAAATTTCTTGGTTGATCCATAGTATACAAGGTATGAAACCAGTACCATCATCAATGTCAAATTTGATAAATCGATTGAGCTTGAAATCTCTATTACAACTATTCCGATTGTGATCTCTGCGTGCGAAAGGTGTCTCCTCTTGCGAGAAAAAATGGTGGATTCATGTGAGATTTATTTCAGAGTGAGAAAATCAAAAGCTAAGAATTTGATGTGTGTTGACAACTCGTAGAACATCTATTTTAATGGGGTATTTCTTCTCAGTAAATTTTGAGTGATCAAGGGAAGTGGAAGAGGAAGAGGAAGACTTAGAGTTTGATAAATGTAAAGATAATATCAATCCTAGTTTTAAGGGATATGAATATTCATTGTATCTTCAATAATATATGGTATAGAATATTAAAAGTAATAATATAAGTAATTGTTTGAAAGTAGATGTAAAATTAGTATGTATGCTAGTGATGTATGTCTAATAAAGTAGTTTATCCTTAAAATTATTATGTTAATATTATATCAATTTTAATAAATATTTAATTGAATTCAAAGTAAGATTTGTGTTGGACTCTATAACCAAAATAAAAGTCTTATGGTGCCCAAAAGTAACGATAATTATAACTAAAAAAGCTAGGATAACATTACAAGGCAGTAATTTTTTTTAATCTTTTTTTTTAGCTTGGGACTTTATGATCGTGTTTAATTTGACAAAAATAACACCAATTTTTATTTTCTAAAAACAATACTATTAATTTTTGTTTTTCAAAAATAAGGTTGCCTTTTGATTTAGCCCCCAAAAAAAGATATGAACCCCTTTGCACACCATTTACTATAATCTTTGTAAACATGTAACTTTTTACCGAACATAATCTTTTACACCATTTTTTATTCCTTAAATATTTGTTATAAGTCTAAATTAAATATTTTAATTTTATCTTACTTTAGTAAGTTTATTTTAATTTATTTGAAAAATATAAAAATAAAGGCATGTTTTAGGTTAAGTTTTATTTTTAATCAAAAGAAAAAAATTTCCAAAAATATATGTTTTCTTTTAAATAAATAAGTTAATGTTTCTTCATTATATTTTTCGATTAACTATTTAATTTTTCTTATATTTTTTATTAGTCCAAAATAGTTAGCTAATATTTTTATTATATATATTTATTATGTCAAAAATAATAATAAAAATAAAAAATCTTAAACTACCCATTATCCTCCCCACTACACCTACACTACCCCCACTTTCTCACACCCCTACTCACCTCATCTTACATCCTATATCTACCCCACACCACTGCAAAACTAAAAAAAAAAGGAAAAGAAAAAACATACACACACGTAGAAGTAAGAAAAAATTACAACATATGTATACTACCCATTCCTACAACTAATAGAGGCGTATCCAGGAATTCGTCAAGATGGGTGCACGAATACGGAAAAATGCATCTTAAATATAAATTTGATAAGTTTGACTTTTAGGTTCTTAATATGAACCATTAAATTTTAAAAATTATAGGTCCAAAATATATAATAATACTATTAGTTTTAAATTTTAATATACACATTTGATTTAATTATATTAAAATCTTATAGTGCAAAGTTTTTTAGGAACTTCCAATGTAAGGCACTTGAAAATTTTGAAAGATTAAAGGAAAAAAAACAAAAAAAAAAATTAGTTGAAACATCAAAAGTATAATCGATAACCACTTGGGGAGGTGTTACTCAAAAGGACAAGATAGATATAAGACTTGAATTTTTATCCTTACTTAGAGAGGTGCACTCAATCATTATTGTATTATTATATGATACTTTAAACATGGGTTCACACATCTATATTTAAATATTTTTTAAAGATATAACACTATTATATATGATCTAGAGAGGGGAGCATGGGTTCACGTGAACCCACGGCACCCCCTCTAAATACGCCCCTGACAACTAATACTCACAATCAACAATACTCCCTCATACCAACAACAATACACAATCAGAAAATACATCCCACACACCCTACACCCACTACGGGCAACACACGCCAACACAAGAAAACACAAAAATAAATTACAATACCAATACAATATTATATATAGTTTCTCCTTTATTTCACATCATGTTTGATTCTAATGTGAGAATTTCTACATAAGTTACATTATATTTCAATAGTCAGCAGTTTTCATGAATATATTGATGGAGTTTATGTTTCTATGTAGAGTAGTTTGTGATGATATACTCCACAAACAATCTATCCAATAAGCCTTATGAAATTGGTCATTACAACATATGAAAGACAAGTTGTGTAACATATTTTATTTTCTACCCTAGTATGAACACTTCTTTTTTTCCCCTCTTTTTTCACAAGTATAAAAGGTGAGAATTGAATCAAGATTAATTGCAAGCTATGTGTCATCATATTACTGGACCTTGGAAGGAACTTTTACTTATATTTTGTTGTCGGAGACAAGCTCCTCGCCAATTGATACGCTCAAATTACACCTCCCTAAAGAAGTATAAGCGATCGTTATCAAGTAAAGAACCCAACTTGTAGGTTGGGGTCGAGCCCACGAGGAAAATGGTTTAGACTTTACTTTAACCAACAATTATATTCAATTAGCCAAAGTACTTCCAGAAACAAGAAATAAAAAGGGGGGATTTGTGAAACAAATTGTAAAAATTCAGTAAGTAATCAATAATCAAAAGTCAATTTCGATTGTTATCAATATTAGAAAATTAACTAGGGTAGATGTGTTCCCCACGAGCTCATAACGCAGTAATCCCAGTAATCGCAATCCTTTCCTAGTGTGTTACATGCAAAGTGATAAGTTAGGTATCTCTAAATCCTTGATCAGGCATCTAGAGAATTTCACCCCACACCTTGATCCGGCTGCGTGTGTATAATTTACTAACCCTTACCTTTACTTCATATTAGACATCATAATCGATGTT
>JAJOOR010037053.1:0-13839 GCA_036250505.1 Solanum acaule | reverse complement strand
AAGCAATTCATCGATACAGCAGTGAGTTGCTTGTCTGATCACGGAACTGATCGTCCTTCAATGGGTTCAGTGCTGTGGAATCTTGAGTACTGCCTTCAATTGCAAAGTGATCCTGATGAACCAAAAATGGTGGCAGAACAGAAAGCTAATGATGCTTATGCTATGCATACAGAATTGTTAACGGTTGCAGAAGAAGGTAAGGAGTCAGAGGAGCACAGCACGGATGCTGTCTTCTCACAAATTGCAAATCCACAAGGTAGATAGTTGCTTAGTTCTACCGTTGTGCTTTTGTTTTTGTTTAGATTTTTACTGTCAGGGTTAGCAATTATGAAGAGAGTTTATAATTGACAATGAGGCTTGCTTAGTTTGTAGCGCACCTCCATCTCCCACCAGTAGGTTGAGTGTTCGAGTCATGTGGATGGTACATGGAAGTACTAATAATCCTGCTAGACTGGGGGTGAAAAACAAATACACTTGTAGCATGTACTTCTGTCATTCTTAGTGCCTTCATTATTGCTTCCCCGCGAGTGAAGCATGTTCATTAATGTTATAGCTGCATTGCTTATGGTTAGCACAACTCTTATTTTCTGAGACTGAATCTCTAATAGTCTGCGTTATTATTCAAGAAAAAGTAAACAGATCAACTAGTAGAACAATTTACGGTGGAATACACAAATTGGTTATATATCATGCATGTGGACAATAGTTGAATTGAAAGAAAGGTTAATTTTTTTATTTACAAACAAGTCAGAATCATCATCATTCATCTCACTTAACTAGTATGATCTTAAAGTATCTCATTTCAATACTTTTTCATCACAAGAAAGCAATTTGCTTGCTGCTTTTATCACCTTCAAGAAGTGTTGTTTAATTTATTCACATACTAAAAGCTCAATAACATAGGAAGTTCTCACTTGCATTGGATCAGGATGGTCAAATACATTTTTGCCAAATGCCATCGCTTTGGTGCTTAAAGCAATGAAGTGATGTGAAGCAAGTGTTATAGCTTCATGAGTGAAATATCATACTTAAATGAAGTGTACTATTCACGCAATCTCATGCAAAGGAAATTCTTCCTTGTATTGGAGGACAGTCAAATCTAGTTTTATTGAATGTCATAGTTTCGGTGCTTAAAGAGATGAAGCAATGTGGCAAGAGGCGTTAGAGATTCATGGGTGAAGCCATGTGCTTTAGAGAAATGTGTGCGTCCAACAATTACAACAAACAAAAATTCTTGTGGTTCTTTGAACCTCAACTTTAAGGAATTGGATTAATTAATATCCACATTATTGCATTTTAGATGCTGAAATTAATTATTGTAACTGCAATTTGATTATCAATGAACTAAACTCATGGGTCAATGAAGTTTTACAAATTTTGGCCAAATTGTGCACTTCACTTTAGAGAAATATGCCTTCCAAAATAAATCTATATCTCTATCTATCTATATTTTCTATACTACCTTTAAAGTGGGAAGACGCTTTAACGCTTTATTTGTGTAAAGATATGGCACCTGAGCCTAACTCAATCCCAAAAGCTAGCTTATGAGGGGAGGTTTGTCCAAGTCCATATAAAGAGACCAAATTCTCATTCCTCTACCGATGTGGGACATCTTAACACTCCCCCGCACTCCCAGACCTCAACTGGAGCGTGAACACTTCTAAATGGGGGCCCATCATCGGTGAACAACAAATTGAAATGGGTCTGACTCTGATACCATGTAACTTGACATAACTTCTTATTCCATATATAAAAACATTACATGTATAGATACACTAGCAAGAAGTTATACCAAAGGTAAGAAAATATCCTTCAGATGTCTCCTATGATTCTTACAGATTTCTCCTATGATACTGCTAACTATATTAGGGGTGGGGTAGGGTGAAAATAAAAATTTTGAAATTGGAAATAATTTTTAAAAACAAACTTTAAATTATTATTTTTGGGATGGTGTTGGCGTGAGGGGGGAGGATCGGGGTAAGGGTGGGGTAAAAAAATAAAAAAATTGAAGTTGACAATTATATTTTTAAAAAAGCTTTAAATTTTTTTTTCAACAAAAAAAATTGTATTGAAGTTGGAGGAAAGTTTTGAAAAATGTTTTCCTTACTTTTTGAAGGAAATTCAATTTTCTTAAATTTGAGGAAATGAGTTGATTTAGAAAACATTTTTGGAAAAATATTTTCCTTCATACCAAACACACACTTAGTCTTAACATCACTACCCTTATCCATAATCCTAAATAACAATCCATCGCCAATGCACTTTTCAATTACTATGATGCTTTAACATGCTATATAGATTCTGGAAACTTCCCTTTTTCTACATGATACCCACATCCTCATGACTTGCCAATTTTCGCCCACCTCTCTTGTGAAGTAACTACTACTTTTCCTGCTTAGGCATACTACCATCTTCGTCTGCAGTTTTAAAAGCAGTCAAATGCATTTTAATTTGTTTGTCTTACTTTTCTTTTAATCCGCTTCAAAAAGAATGTTGACTTTACCCATGATATGTATAAGACCACAAAATTAAAGAACATTTTGATACATTCTACCTATATTTCGACTTTCACAGTCCCATACACTTGCACAATAACTACTTAATTAATATCCTTCATATTACCAAATGTGAATTTAATAGCCTTTTAAATGCTAGATAGCAATTCTATCCATTTTGTTAAGAATACCCGCACCCTCAAGATTTACCAAATCTAGCGCTTTTGAAGTCTTCCTTACCGAAATTTCTACTATGCATAAACCACTGATTCGGAGCTTTGACAATTGTCTACCACTGTGAAACATGGCACACTTACTGCCACACAAACAGAAAAAAACCAACACACTTTAGGATTAATGTAAGGCTTTTAAATGTTTGCTAGACTTCTTGATCATTTTTTTATGGATACATGCATCCTCCATGCTGACCAACTTTGTCCTAATCTTAAAAAGAATCCACCTTCACTGTTAAGTTAATTACAGATTGAATTCTTCAGGCTCCATAAAATACCCGAGATATGGTCACTCAACTTTGAATAGTTCACTTAAAAAGTCACCCAACTTTGGGTTATTTACTTAGGAAGTAACTCAACTTTGTTTTTTAACTCAAAAGTCATTCAACTATTGATGTTTCACTTAGAAAATCACCCAACTATTTATATTTCACTTAGAAAGTCACTTAATTAATTTAAACTATTTTTTCATTAAATTTTGTAAATATACAAAAAATAATTAAATTATTTTTTTTAAAAAAATAAGATGCTTATTTTAATTATTGTTTTTTACTACCTTTTCATTAAAAAAAATAGTCGAAGATCGTTACTGCCCCTTTTTTTTTAATTACTTCTTATCAATTCCAATTTTTCTTTTTGGTAATCTTTTAACAATTTATTTCTAGTTTTACAATTACTAGAACCGAAAAACTTTTTTTTGGGGTGGGGGGTCTCAATTGTTACTCTATGTCTTTTTAGAAAAATTATAATTAAATAATTGGAGCGGATCAATAAAATAATTAAAATAGATATCTTATTATTTCTTTAAAAATAGTTTAAGATAAAATTTAATGAAAAAATTATTTAAATTGATTGAGTGACTTTCTAAGTGAAATATAAATAGTTGGGTGTCTTTCTAAGTGAAACATCAATAGTTAAATGACTTTTGAGTTATAAAACAAAGTTGAGTGACTTTCTAAGTAAACAACTTAAAGTTGAGTGACTTTCTAAGTAAACAACTCAAAATTGAGTGACCATCTGAGATATTAACTCTAAAATACCCCCATCTTTGAATTTTAGAGTTGTCACGATCCAAAGAACACCCTAGACGTGACATGGAGTATAAGACCCCAAGAGACCCTACACAAGCCACTTAACATACATCATACAAGATAATAGAAAACCCAAAGAGTTTAAAAGTAGTTTTTCAAATATAAGAGTTTGACAAAAGTAGCAGAAGTCTAACATAAGTCTCAAAGCCATCTATTACATCAAAGGAATGATTGGAACGTAACTCATACATCACATACAATATCCAAAAGGAAAATACATGAAATCAATAAATGAATCTCGATCCTTGGAACATGAGGACTCACCAATCTTCAATCTCTATATGAGATCACTAGCCACGAGTATGGGAGGTAGGAGCGTTGGACCCTACATTAGTGAAACAATGTAGGCAGAAGTATGTGTTAGTACATGGAATGTACCAAGTATGATAGCAATGCATAAGAGTTATGAAATCATATTAAAAGGGGACTTTACATGACATGTAATGACCAAGCTAAATCATAGAATAACAAGTTAGAAACATAAGTCGTGGTATCAATGCAAGCTAAACATCTTTAAAAACCCCATTTGAGATACTTTTAGAAAGTAACCTTAGTTCATTATTGTATGAGACTTACCTTTAACCGACATAGACCATGTGAGCTATAACATGAAATCTGGTGTCTATCCCTCACCGAAAAGAGATGTCCTTACTTGTCAAGGTAAGAACCATGAACTTCTAGCTTAGGTAGATCCACTAGCTAATGTCTATCCAGACAACCTATGGTGGCACATAGTTATGGGACATGGGTAATTGTTGCTTGTCTTATCATCCATGAAAGGGCACATTAAGTAGTAAATCCAAGCTAGATTTCATTAGAATAATTCCTTTAATCTTGATTCATCTTAGGTGTGAAAACCTTTCAACCTTATGAATCTTTTATGTGAGAAAATCATTTCACAATCATGTTATGAGTAGTATGTGAGAAATCCTTTCACAATAACAACAACATCGATGTTTTACTCTCCAAGCAACCTTAAATCATTTTCATCACTTTCATGAAGAACATGTATATCTTCATAAATTCATCTTTCATAATTCAAAAGTTTCATCATATGATCAATTCTAGAAATCATGGATCATGCATGGGTTCAATTGAATTCAACTTAAAAACATGTAATTATCTCAATTCATGCATAAAAATGACATAAAACAATCAATTAGATCATAATTGAAAAGAATCTATGAGATTGAATAAAACCCTAATTTCAATCGAAGATTCTAACTTGTAACATTGGAGTATTTAGGAACCCTATGGAGGAAAAGACTCCATAGGTGAATATTATCATACCTTGATACCAAAAGCTCACAATTAATGGTGAATTCAGAGACTTGACCTTGAAACCGTAGCCTTCTTCTTCAAGCTTTAGAGAAAGAAATATTGGCAAAGAACTTGGAGGGATTTGGAGAAATTTGAAGAATGATCTAGAGTAGTTAGATATTTGGCCTAAAAGGTTTAAACAAGGTCTAGGATGAGGGCTAAAATGACATAATATTGGGTTAAAGCCCATCTTAAAATAATCATCGACTTGACATACGGTCTGTAGGTCCACTTACGTACCGTCCTGGTGATCCGTAGGTCAAGTACTGGGACCTAAAATTTTACCCTCTTTCGATGGATCCCATGTACGACCCATTGGTCTTCCTATAGCCTGTACATGCCATCCATCTTTCCCAGCTTAGACCCTCAAAATTTTACTAAGTTTGAGACTTATCTACGAGACATATTTATGACTCATATATTAACTAACGAACCGTTCTGGTGAACTGTAAAAAGGTTACTGGAACTTGACTTTTGAAAAACATTTACTTATCCACCTACGGTTTCCACCTACAGCTCGTAAGAGCACCTACAACCCATGATATTGTTTTCATGGAGAATCAAACCATTAAAAATATTGACAAAGTGGAGAAGCTAGAATCTTCAAGTTTTGATGGCATAGTTCATCTTGATGAAGTTCCTCACACAAATGTGCATGATGTTGTTGGGCTTGATGATCATGGTGATGCCCATAATCATGTATCGATTCAACACGTTGATATTGATAATAACAATGATGTTGTTATTGATGATCCGCATGCTCATAAAGTTGTGGACGAATCAAATATTTCGCTTAGGAGGTCCACATGACAACGGGTTCCTTCCTCTCATTATTTACCTAATGAGTATGTGTTACTCATTGACATGAGAGAATCTGAATGTTATGAAGAGGCCATGGAAGATGAGCATAAGGATCAATGGATTGAAGCCATGCAAGATTAGATGAAGTCTCTGCATGAGAACTATACTTATGAGTTGGTAAAATTACCCAAGGGCATGAGATCTTTAAAGAACAAATAGATGTTCAAAGTTAAATTTGAAGAACACAACTTGAAGGCCAGGTATAAAGCTAGATTAGTTGTTGAGGAATTCGTTCAAAAGAATGGTATTGACTTTGATGAAATATTTTCTCCTATTGTGAAAATGTCCTCCATTCGTACAGTTCTAGGTTTGGCTACTAGTCTTAATTTAGAGATTGAGCATATGGATGTGAATACGACTTTCCTTCACGATGACTTAGAAGAATAGATTTACATGGAACAGCCTGAGGGCTTCAAAATAAATGGTAAAAAAAAATTATGTGTGCAAACTCAGAAAGAGTCTATATGGCCTAAAACAAGCTCTTAGACAGTGGTACAAGAAGTTTGAATCTGTTATGGGGAAGCAAGGTTATAAGAAGACTTCTTCAGATCATTGTGTATTTGTAAAAAAAAAAATCTGACAATGATTTCATCATCCTTTTGGTGTATGTGAATAATATGTTTATTGTGGGCAGAAATACTTCCAAGATTGACGAGTTGAAGAAAGAGTTGTGTAAGTCTTTTGCTATGAAAGACTTGGGTCATGCCAATAAAATTTTGGGCATGAGAATTACTTGTCTCAAAGATAAAATGAAGATTCATTTGTCACAGAAGAAGTACATTGAACGTGTACTGGAGCGCTTCAATATGAAGAATGCTAAGTTTGTTAGCACACCTCTGGCTGGTCATATGAAGTTGAGCAAGAAGATATGTCCTACAACTAGGGAGGAAAAAGAAAACATGGCCAAAGTTCCATATTCCTCTGTCATCGGAAGTCTAATGTATGTAATGGTATGTATTAGACCTGATATTGCTCGTGCAGTTGGTGTTGTCAACAGATTTCTCGACAATCCCGAGAAAGAGTATTGGGAAGTTGTGAAGTGGATACTCAGGTATCTTAGAGAAAGCTCATATGAATGCTTGTGTTCTGGAGCATTAGATCCAATCTTGAAAGGCTATACAAATGTTGATATGGCAGGTGGCCTTGATAATAGAAAATCCATTACTGGACATTTGTTTACTTTTTCGGGGGGAGCTATATCATGGCAGTAGAAGTTGTAAAAGTGTGTTGCACTATCCACAACTGAAATTGAGTATATTGTGACTACTGAAGCCGGCAAAGAGATGATATGGCTCAAGTGATTTATTCAAGAACTTGGGTTGCAACGGATGAAGTATGTTATCCATTGTGACAGTCAGAGTGCAATAGACTTGAGCAAGATCTCCATGTATTATGCAAGGACAAAATACATCGATGTCAAATAACATTGGATTTGTGAGCAAATGGAGAATTAATTAGTGAAAATCCTATAGATTTGTTGACCAAGGTGATACCGAAAGACAAGTTCGAGTCATGCAAAGAACTTGTGGTATGAAATCTCTCTAAAGAAGATGAAGATACCTCATTCTGGTGCATGGGACTGGAGGGAGAGATTTGTGGGGTCCATCCCATGCTTCTTATTAGTCAAATTTTGCTACTGTGGCTGCAAATGTTAACGATTGTCATTTTGAATTGTTATTCCTTATTGATGACATCATATAGGCATATGTTTTTTTTATAAATAGAGCACTCTTGCTCATTTGTAGAACCACCAAGATAAAGAGAAAAAAAATCATTTTGAGAGCAAAGTGAGGTATACCAGAGACTATACAAGAAATTAGTCTTTGAAGAAAAATAGAGTGTGAGCGATATTTTAGTAAGGTGGTAAATCAAAAGAGTGTTATTCTTTTTGAGTGTGTAGTAGTCACTTTGAGTATTATACTCGTGACTATACAATGTATAATTCTTTATAGTGATATCAGTTGCTCCTCTTGGTCCGTGGTTTTTCCCTTATTTAGAAGAGTTTCCACATAAAATTCTTGGTGTCATTATTTTCCCATTTTATTTCTATTATATTGACCATATGAATTTTTGTGTTAGTCAGGATTGCAAAGGGGGAGGAATCAAAGACGACTTAGTCCGCGCTTTCCCAACAGAAAGATGGCGCTTCTCCCATAGTGTATAGAATAACAACATTCGATCACTCCTTTGTCTGATCCATTGTCTCGCTACTCTCCACCACCACATTTGGCTTACCATTAATAACAACCAGATGGATAAAATGGAGGGCTATACCTGCCATTCGTTATTTGCAGATAGACCAGTCTATGCCTCAGTTCGCTTTACTCTTTTCCATCTGTTGTCCTGGCATACCTTGTTCCAGTATCTCTTCAGTCATTGTTTTAGCTATTGTTTTAGCTGATAACTTGTCTTCTTCCCCTTCTAACTCTTTTTATTTAGATTTAGAGTTCAACTCTGCCTTTCGATCTACATTGAGTCCACAATCCCACATAGGTGCCTCAACTCTGAGCTTGATGTTGTTGAGAAAACACCTATCTCATTTGTTTCCATGAAAATGCCCCTTTTCGTCTCCGCTCTATCTCAGGTGCAGCTGTTTGCTGAGTAGATGTTGTAGATGTAATATCAATTTGTGTGTCCTTTTTAAGCTTAGATTCATGACCAACGTCCTTCTTCCTCTGCCTTCCTCGACCACGCTTTGCCATGGCGAAGTTGGTAGTTTGATTTTAAAAGCAAAATTGAGGTGAAAATGATTTTGCACTTAATAAATCAAATATTTTCATGTTTATTTTTATAAATAAATGTTTACAATTATATATTATTATTAACTTTCAAGTACACATAATGCTACACAATTCATAGTCAAATAAATCAATAATAGTAATACCTAATTATTTTTAATATACAATTTTTTCACATTGAATATGATTATTAATATTTTTTTTGTAAAAATTTAAATTTACGGGTCAAATTTTATATTTTTTAAAAAAATTGAAGTCATAGTTGAAATTTATAGTTCTACTTTTTGGATCGGAGAATTTTGAAATTAGAATTAAAATTTTATTCAAATTTGATCCCCAAATTTTTGTGAGAACTAATTTGCTTTCATTCCAAACACATCCCACATATGGAGCATGCTGAGTTTGAAAACAGCCACACACAAGACCCAACTACTATCTGCAAAACTTTCCCGCGCTAAAGTTATCCCCTTGTAAAAAGAACCCGCCATTTACACAACAAAAATTAGGGTTTCAAGTTCAAAACTTACGGAGAAGCTCTATTTAATATCAGGCATGACGGACCACGATGCGTCAGCCATGGAAGTGGAGCTCTGCCAGTGGAATGGCGGAGAAAGAGAAGTAGCAGTAGAAGAGGAAGAAGATCCCTTTCTTCATTTCATTGAATACGCTAAGTCTGTTCTGTCTCCCGATGGTAACAGTAACGGAGATGATCCGAAGGGACCTAGTTGGAGATGGATTACTTCAAGGATTCTCAAGACTTGCATTGCTTATTCCTCTGGAGTTACCTCCGCCATTCTCCTCTCTGATCTCTTTCAGGTTCATTAAGCCCAGTTTTGGTGAATTTTGTTAAAGGAATAAATTTATTTGTGTTTTTTTTAATTATTTCCTTTAGTAACTTTGTGATTCAGTAATTTGCTTGCTCTCTGTCAAGAATGTCAGTATTGCTTGTAAATATGTAATTTTTGTTTGGAAATATCACTCCCTCTATTTGATTAATTAACATTTCTTTTGAACTGACCTACTCTTCGATTGTTGTGCAAGTTACTTGATGAATCTATTTTATCCTAATTTATCTAAGAAATGTTTTTCAAGCTTGTAGGTTTAAGAGGGCTTAACTCCACTACATTTTGTATGCATATACTAGAATAAATTGATAAAAATAAAAAAATTATGTCCTGTTTGAAGTGATCTCAATTGATCCCTCCTTGCTGTTCAAAGGAGCTATAACAGGTAGGGATGACATGATTTAGACTTGTGACATTTTGTACTCAAAACAAACAAATGATTATAAATATCTCATCAAGGCTTAAGTGAAAAGTTTGAAATCAAATCCTTTCTAAGTATAGAAAGCTATACTTTTTTTTGGGACACACTAATGAGGAGTGCATCACATGAATTGGACAGGGGATTAAGAAAATGATCTCTGAATTCAGACCGGAAACTAAATGTGGTTGTGCTCGTACCCTGGACGTTGTCAGTTTTTTTGGGAATACTTTTTTCTTTTTTTTCCGTTCTATAATTAATATGCTAGGTTGAAGTTGTATTTTGAAGTTTAAATGTTTTAGGGATTTAATAATAATGATATGCAGGCTTGGAATGAATTAAATAAGAGTGGAGCTCCAAAGAAACAGTCAGAATGTATTTTTCAGTTGAAGAAGAAACACAAGAGGGCAAAGCTTCCTAATACTGTCACCATTGACTCCATATATGAGAAAAAGTTTTTATCTTTGAACAGTGTAATTGAAGCTGTTATTATAGACACTTACATCCTTCCAGGTACATTTGAGCTTTTAAGTTTGGTTCCACCAATGTACATTTTATTTCATGAGGTGATAATGCATGGATATTACGTTTGTGCTATTTTGAATAAACTGTCTTAATCTGTTGTACCTTGATTGATAAATTATTACATCTTCAGATGTCTTTCACTTGTCTATGCTTTGATTTTATTTCACTATTATGAAACTTGTGTTATGCAAATGATGCTTAAAGTCTTTGCACTTGAGAAGTGTTTATTTCTTGGAGAACCCTTTTTGCATCACTTGCATTGTGCTCAAATTTTAATAGCAGTTCTTCTATTAATTAAATAATGATAACAAGAACACATATGCCAAGTTTAATCCGTGTATTGTTTTGGAAATATTGTATTAAAAAAGTCACTTTTTCTGCGTGGAGTTTCTGATCCAGTTCATTTTCCATACACTGGCTTTCTTGTAATTGGCTCACTCTTACGATTGTATTTAACAAATATTATATACTGGTTTTCTTCCAGGAACAAACATTTATATGCTTCATCTGGGTGATTTTTGGAGTTCTAATACAATAGATCTATATCTTCACCGCAGGTATTGAGCTTTTTTGTCTGATAGAGTTGAATTATGATGACCCTTCATTAAAATTTATTTTGCTAACTTATCGGAAATAGTCTTTACCTCTCACAAGGTAGGGATAAGGTCTGCGTGCACCCCACCCCACCCTACCCAAACCCCCACTTGTGGGATCACACTAGGTATGCTGTTGTTGTTGTAAAGTCATTACTTGATCCGTATCCTCTTCTTTAAAATTTCATTATGTTTCCACCCTGACCCTCATAACCAATTTTAATGCTTCCTTGTCTACCATATATCATTTTCTAGCTCAAATTACTTACTTAGACCCTCTTCTTTCTCTCTCTCTATACTGTAGATGTGTAACATGTTATGTAAATAAGATTCCATAAAGTTATGCTGTCGTGTAACTCAAGCTTCATTAATGTAGTTAACCTACAATGGTTTATGAATGTTGTATGTTTAAAAGATTTATCTGTTTTCAATAAAAGATTGCTAGTCTTCATGTGGTAACGATGATTTGACATAATACCAATGTAGTGTTTGGCCTTACTTTGCTCGATATTGATATATTTTAAGGACTTAAGCACAAACATAAACGGCGATGCTACATAACTTACGTGATCTGATATCCACAAAATAAGAATTTAAGCTATATGTAAAGGAACCAAGATGTTTTAAATTCCAGGGCGTAGCTAACATTTTTTGCCTCTGAAAAGTGTCCTTCATGTCCTTTTGGTTCTACTTAACAGTCGCTGCATGATTTATTTCTAGCTATTGTACTTCTCAGACTTCTTCATAGATCTTATTTGTGATAGAATAGATTCTACAGCTTAGCGGATCCAAAGAATGGTATTTTGAAGAAAGGCCGTGAAGTTTTCCTCACAGGATGCCGCCTCCGAACTGCCACTGGAGGTTCAGGTCATGCACGTCTTTTGCCAACTGAATATCTTGTGATACTGTTAGACGAGGTAGTGTCAAAATCTGTATGTTTCTGTGCTTCATCATTTAATGGTAGTTGGTTTCATGTTCCAGTGTTATCAAAGATTTACTAATATTCTAGACATTGTAGGCATAGTATGTCTTTTAGTGTCTTTCACAACAAACTGTTGTGAAAGAGCAGCACCTCAGTAACCATCCTTCTTCTATCTGATAACTTAGCAGATATTTTGCTGGATTACTGCTAGGGCTAGTTTAACAGCTTGAAGGGAGGATAAAAGATGAGATCAGTAGGTTCTGTGCATTGCTGGCTCAAGGGCCAATTGAATGAAGCGGCCTCTTTAGGCCCCTTTAATCATAAAAAGTATGCCTTTTTGCAAAAAAGTATTGAATACTTCAATGAAAAAAAAAGACAAGATCCATAGGACTATTTCTTATGTAATTGAAAGTGAATGTATATACATCTTGGATAATTTACATATATAATCCAAATTTTTCTTGTTAATTTCTTTTTTTTCGTTTCTGTTAAGAAAACTTGTACTTGATATAGTATAACAAGAAAAGAAAACTTGTACTGTATACTCTCTTTTCTTCCTCCTACTAAGCTCTCTATTCTCACAAAAACAAAGGTTGAAGGGATATGGATAAATCAAATTTCACGTTCTTCTTTATTCTTTCTCGAGTTTTCAGGCATTGCATCAAGCAAACAAAAGCAATGCCATTTTTTAAACATCAAGTTACAACTTCTAGAATCATGTTTTGTTGCTCTAACAGTCTAACTTGCCATTCTCTTTTCTTTTTTAATTTGAAATCTGTTATTTATTTTTATATTCTTACTTCATAGGTCTATATATATTATTTTTGATAAAGAACTTCATAGGTCTATATTTCTTTGTATATTTTATCATTTTAATAAATCGGCCCTCCTGGGTCTTTAAATTAAAAAAAAAGAAAAAAAAAGGTCTATATTTCTTTTTATATAACTCATTAGAATTAAAATATTTCAACTAGAAATATATGAATCAGATTAATTACTCAAAACTAAAAAAAAATCGAGTTGGAACTTTAATACTGTAATTGTATGGAAGAACTTGTTTCTCTATTCATGAATATACAAGGTATTTATACAATTACACGGATTCTATAAAAGGGAATAAATTAAAATAAATAAAAGGAAATATTCTTGAATTACTCCTATGATTTGGTTGCCATATTCCAATGTCCTAATTTACAGGGTGATTCTTATTTGAAATGTAGGACCAAAATGATGATGCGATGTTGCTTTTAGCACAATTTTGTGAAGATAACTTCTCTGCCATTTCTCTCAGTGATGTCAATCGGGGGGTCTCCTATTCATTACGTGGAGGGTGCGTCCTCCTGCCATATGACTATTAACAATTCAACTATAGGTCTAGTATTCCACATCTGGTATTGTTGTTGTGCATTTTGCTACATTATTGATGTACCCTAGTCCCAAATGACTATAGGATTAAATCTATTACTTCTCTGGAGGTTCAAGGGAAGTATGGTAGTTTGCAGAGGAAGCAAATTGATCTTGTTGATCACGAAGGTGTCAGTTCAAAATTTCTTTTGTGGGGTGAGCAGGTTCTTCTTGCAAACCTATTCAGGTAGAATACCATATGTCCTTTTAATTATTATTTTTTTGCTTTGTTTGCTTTTTCCTTTTCCTGTTTTGTACCTGGCTGTAACTTTGTTCTATTCAGTGTGGGAAGTACGCTTGCCCTGGATAGACCATTTATCTCGAGTTCAACGGATAGTGCTGTTGAAACATCTCAAGAATGTTGCCTTGAATATGGTACTGCAACACAGCTATA
>JAJOOR010037052.1:0-19551 GCA_036250505.1 Solanum acaule | reverse complement strand
CAAACTTCAAATACTTGAAACTTAAGGGTTTTCATCAGATATTGAGATAAAATAAGCATTTGAGGACACAATTTCTATTAAAATATAGCCCTAAATGAGTCCAATTTGTGGACTCATCAACACCCCCAACTTAAACTTTTGCTTGTCCTCAAGTAAAACTCAAGTTCAGCAGTTCAACAAGGATGTCTCAAACAGTGCTATACAAGACTCAATTATAAATGTACACAACAAGACCCAATTTACTTATGCAAGGATCAATTATGTACTCAAAGATTCCAGTTGTGACACACCATTACCAAAGATTCTCAAGCTCACAATACTTGCTTCAAATGCAAGTTCAAGCTCAATAAAAGCCTTCGAATGCCCTCACACAAATGATGATTCTATTTTCACACGCAAAGGTATAATCAATTTAAAGTTCAGGAATCAGATACAACACTCACACTCATAAAGATGAACACAATGCATGCTTTCACATATAGGTTTGCTCGTATTTTCCAATCAACATTTGTTTCAACTTTCTCAAGATCACAAAGGTCTTAACAAAGCTTGTAACGGGGTTGAGTGCAAAGGTATGGTCATTTAGGCTCAGTGACTTTTATCCTCGTGAAATGTGGTGCTCTCAACACTTCCTTTCTTTTTCCTTCATCATTTTCATTAGTGCATCATAGGTCATCCTATTATTCGCTCCCCATGGATTGTTCGGAACCCTATTTCTTTGGTACTTTATTCCACAACTTTCTCTTTCTTTTTCTTTTTTTTTTCTTTTCTTCTCTTTTTCTCTTTCTCTCATTTTTATATGGAAGGGTTCCATTTTTCTCAACACCATGGGTTAAAGGAGACTTTCCTTGCACTCCTTGACTTTCCCTTTTCTTTTTCACCACACCCCCAACTTAGGCTTTTGGCCTAAGTTGGCTATTCAATTAACCACAATTCAAGAGGATTATAGGTAATGGATTAAGAAAGGTCTAGTTTTCATCAAGTTTCTTCCAAAGAAGGGTCAGGCTCAAAGGGTGTTCAAGAGAGAATCACATGCTCACAAGGTAGGTCACGAAATAGGTATATGTCAAATTGGTTCACACTCTTCGAAGTTGCCTAAGATCATATCAAAAGAAAGTTGTACTTAGTCGATCGGACCAACAGGGCAAATTCTAGGTGTTGGCATGCATGGTTCCAGGTAAGCTTATCACACAAGGCATCGACACTTAAGTCAAACAAGACTCCACACTTTCACGAGTGTGCAACGGTCATCACAAGAGAATCGATTTGACAAATGGCTAATCACAACGAGATGCAAAGAGTTCACATATTGTTTATGCAACTTCATTTGGCCTCATCGTAGCCATACATTCATGTTCATTCAATTGTAAGCACTATTCAAGTCATCGGTATTGATCGAAACCGACACTCAAATTTGCCAAGGAACAACCACATTCACGAGCATATAAAGGGTGACGAAAATATGTGTAAAAGTCAGAAAAATTCGGAAGGGTCAAAATCATTTTGCAATTTAAAATGAAAAAGAGTCATAAGCTCGAACATCCACAGAAAAGCAGTATTCAACAACAATAGCTCACAACCCAAAGACTCAAACAAAACACGATTTACGAGTAGCACATAAAGGTGTGGGCCTCACCTTACCACAAACAAAAACATTTGTCCTCAAATACGAATAACAAACATCTGAAATTAAAAATAGAGAAAAACAGAGAGGGAGGCAAAGGATAATCCTGGTTAAGCAGTTGCTTCATCTATCGGGGCAACATGGTTCTTCTTGCGACTTTGGGTGTAATTGTCTCTCCTGCTTTGGGTTGTAGACCTTCAACAATTTTAGCATTAAAACAAGGCGAGGTAGGGACGTTAAACGGACCGCTGAGTGGTTCAACGAGCTCTACACAGCTTTGCTAAACAACCCAATGCGCCTATTTTCAACCCACTTACTCAAATACTTTACAATTATCCTACTTTAACTGTGCAAAGAGTTAGACTTAAGCAAGACCCAACTCATGCAAGCACAACCCCCTTTTTCGATGACCATTGAGAGTTGAATAGCTAGGAATGCAATCTAAGTTCCGAGCAAAAATCGATGCTAAAATACTTAGTTAATGCAGGTTTATGTAAAGATTAGTGTGCAAAGGTGCAGTTGGAGGCATGAAGATGTATCAAAGTGAACCATGTTGACAATTTTAAACCTTTTGTCTCACAAGCCGCTCAGCCACTCAGTGATATTAGTCGTAATCGCGGAATCTTTCGGTGAGTCGCTGGACAATCACTTGCCTCGCCAATTCTTACAGAGCTTTCCAGTAAGCTTGGGAATCCAAACAGCGATCTCCATCGAGATCACCGACAGAGTCGGCGATGTGCCAATAATTTCAACAGTTCGCCGAGTTTGACAGGTCCCAACTTGAAAATATCTTTGAGTCAAAAAGGCGGATAGGTTGGGTTCGCCGACCTCTTCAGCGATTCTCCGATTGGACCTGTTGTTCGCCATTATACACTATTTTGAACACTTTTCTATACTTTAACCTGTACAAACAATACACCATTATTTTATCAGTATGCAAATACAAAACGATAAAGGGCTTTGGGTTGCCTCCCAAAAAGAGCCTTAGCTAACATCACGGCACGACGCAAGTCAACAACTATTCTTCATCCTCGGAGTCAACCATGGTGTAGTTAGGCGAGTCCTCGGTGAATGGTGGATAGTGACCTGTCATCAAATGGGTGATTTGAGCATCCTGCAGCTGAATAGTCACGGAGTTTGAGGTAGATGTTTCATTCAACATTTCAATGTTGTCCTTCATCTCATTTAACTTCTTGTCTTGCTCTTCGAGTATTTGTTGAATGAGAGAAAGAGCATCATCCGTTTGGACATCCTCATGCTTCTTCCCGTGTCTACATTCTCAAAGGAAGAAGTTCTTTTCCTTTTCCATGGCTTGTGCTTCCAACTCCATGACTCGTTTGGACAGAACGTCTACTTGAGCCACGAGTGCATCCCACTCATGTTTCTTTTGGGCCTCCTTGTTGGTTTCAACCATACCATTAAGGAGTGTTGCGACGACTTTGTAGGGCTGGTGGAGCATACCTCCCTCGGAAAGTTAATCAACTATGCTCATATTTTCGAGTCCAAGACCCCGATAGAAGCACTCCAATAGCGTCTTGTCAGACATTCCATGAGATGGGCATGTATGTAGCACTGATTGAAACTTCAGCCACATTTCTAAAATTGTCTCATTCCCTGCTTGTTTGAACGTCAGGAGGTTATCCCTAAGGTTCAATAGTTTCAGGAGGGGATGGTCCGTGTGGTACCTATAATGATCATCCATTCTTATTTCCCTGCTTTGATATTCAAACAAGCAAAACAAAACTACAATTTAGATTAGTAAAGCTAAAACTAAGAAGAATCAAAAATTCTACTTAACTAAGAATTCCCAAATAACACCATTCCCCGGCAACGGCGCCATTTATGCAAGTGTCTACGATCGTACAATAGTTTAGTAACCCAACCAAGGGTTGGGATCATTTCCAAGGGAGTGGTTTTGAGAATTAATAGAAAAATAAAATTTAGTTCTAACTAGTCGTAGCTAAAGAGATTAACGATTAAAAATATTGTAAATTAAATGGGGACACAAGAGTGTCAATTAACAATGGGGTTTCGTCACTAATAAGTAAAAACAGCAAAATAAACAAGGATTTCTAAGTAATGAGAGGGGATCCTTAGGATGTGACTGGAATACGGGTTAAGCTAGATTATTAGGTACATGCTTTCGATAGAAGATTCATAAAATAATTGTGACTAGGCTAAACTTTAAGGGGGATAAGCTCTCTCTCGAGCAACTTACCCCATTTCAAATGTGTTCCTCTCGGACACCCACTTGCCGCATGGAGACCAGCCCACACCTTAACCCACTCACTCTCTCGAGCTGAGTGTGTGGAAATGAGACTAGGATTCACTCTCTCGAGCTGAGTGTGTGGAAATGAGACTAGGATTCACTCTCTCGAGCTGAACCTCATGTCGACCTACTCCCACCGGCCATCAATTTAGTAGTTTTAGTTTTATGACATCTCCCTCGAGCAAGCTGAAAATACATAAATAAACTTGTATTTGCAACTATAAATTCATTAAATTCATCCACAACTACTAAACAAAATCACAATTAAACTATGATTAAACTATCAGCAAGCAAGACCCAACAATTATCTTAACCCATATTCGCTAAATCACACCCCAAGAATTGGGGGTTTTAGCCACACATGTATAAGAGATAGAAATTTATACCAAATTGAGCTCGCATTCAACTAGGTATGAAGACTAAAGTCTTGATACAGGTCAAAATTGAAGAATCTAAGAGACCCAAATCCAAATCTTGAAGATAAAACCCTTTGGATCTTCAAGTCTTCAAAACCCTCTCAAACTTAGAGCAAAGATATCAAAAAGTACTATTCTATACGAAAATTATAATAATTGTTCGACTCTTAAAACTACAACTCTAACTAGTATTTATAGTTTTCACAGATTTGTGCTACAGCGGATCATTCGGCAATTCGCCCTTTGGTGTAGTTCATCGCCGTCTTGCACTAGCCTTCAGCATCGTCATGCTTTGGGTCATTGGGCAACATGGTACTGCTTCGCGGAACTTCTCGGCGATACGCCAACTGCTCCCTTTTTCCGTCGACTTGATCCTTTCCTTCAGGGCTCAGCACATTGGAACAAAAGGCAAAGTAAGACCCTTCGGCGACTCCCCAAGTGGACTCGACGATCCTCAGGCCTTCATTTCTTCGTTCTTTTCAGCCTTTCGGTTCCTTTTTGCGACATAGTGTCCATGCTTTCCTTCAAACTTCAAATACCTGAAACTTAAGAGTTTTCACCAGATATTGAGATAAAATAAGCATTTGAGGACACAATTTCTATTAAAATATAGTCCTAAATGAGTCCAATTTGTGGACTCATCACATGCAAAATAAGAACAGCCCACACCTTAGTCCATTCACTCTCTCGAGCTGAATGTGTGGGATTGGGTTTAGGATTCACTCGCTCGAGCTGAACCCAGGTCAACCCAATACCCACAAACCATCAATCTAAAATTTTAGTTTTAAAACTTCTCTCTCGAGCAAGCCAAAAATGCAAGGGTAGAACTGCATTTGCAACTACAATTCTTAAATTAAACCACAATTAAAGATAGAACTCACTTCTAAACAACATTTAAACTAACAATTAGCAATACTCATAAACTAAATCATCCATAATCACATAATCACATCCCAAGAATTGGGGTTTTAGCTAGACATCATAAAAAGGTAAAAACAATTACCAAATTGATTATCCATCAACTGGGTAAGTGTTGATTCGTCCTTACAATTATCCAATTCGAAGAATCTCAAAGACCCACTATCAACTTCTCAAAAGTGAAAAACTTCAATTCTTCAAAACTTAGGAAAAACTAGAGAAAAATGTCTCACTAGTTCAAAACTCAGTGATAGACTGTTCTAAAGAGTAATTGATACTAAACTAAATGTTTAAAAATGTATTTATAGTCGCCAAAATGTGTTGCAAAGAGTCACTCGGAGAAGTAAGTCGGGCTCACTGAACCACTCGATGATCCGCCCTTTGGTCATTTTCATCGCCCTTCTGCCTTGGCATTCAGTATCCTCAAGGTCTGTAACTTTAGGCGATCTAACACTGCATCGCGGAACCATTCGGCGATCCGCCGACTGCTCTTTTCTCTCGCCAACTTGGTTCTTTCCTTCAGGGCTTGGCACACTGGAACTTTAGGCGGTCAAATAGCCATTCGGCGACTCACCAAGTGGACTTGGCTATCACTAGGCTTGCTTTTCTTCATTCTTTCAGCTCGCTTTGTTCCTTTTTGCAAATTAGTGTCCTTGCTTTGTTCCTCAATCCATATACCTGGAAATCAAGGGTTTTACATCAGTTATTGGCACAAAATAAGCATTTGAAGACACGAAATATGTATAAATAAAGCCCTAAATGAGTCCACATCTTTGACTCATCAAGAAGGTACCTCCTAAACTTAAGGGTAAATTCTACAGAAAGGTGGTTAGATCATACTTGATGTATGGGCTAGAAGTGTTGTCCAGTCAAGAACTTACATGTTCAGAAGATGAGGATGTTGAGATGGATATGTAGAATACAAGGAGCAACAAAATTAGGAATGAGTTTATCTGTGATTAGGTGGGAGTGACCTCTGTGGCAAACAAGATGAGGAAGTAAAACTAATATTGTTTGGGCATATGAAGATGAGGTGTGTTGACTTCCCGGTGAGAAGGTACAAAAGGCTCGTTATAGGGGGTACACGAAAGGTTAGATTTAGGCTGAAAAAGTATTGAGGAGAGGTGATTAGACAAGAAAGGACACTGCTTTATATTATCAAAGACATGAATGTATATAGAAAGGAATGGAGGTCGGGTACTAGGGTAGATTGTTAGTATGTGTAGAGTAATGTCTTGCATTGCGAAGGTTGTTCATAGTACTAGTCGTATCCTTGTAGTTCTTGTCATATGTCGTCTATTCTGTTTTGATTATTACAATATTTTTCTACTGTAACTCTTTCTTTCTTATAGATTTACATTGTTTTTCTTATTAACTACTGTAATTAATTCATTGTTTTCATGTGCTTGTACTTGAGTTTGATGCACTTGAGCCAAGAATCTTCAGAAATAGTCTATCTGCCTCCACAAGGTAATGGTAAGGTCTGTGTACACTCTACCCTCTCCAGACCAACTTGGTGAGATTTCACTAGGTATGTTGTTTTTACTATAGCTAAGGCGTGCAAAAAAAATCATCTTTAGCTAAATGATCTCTTTTGTAATTGAAGGTATAGTTTCACTCTCTTACCATATATACTTACTTATACGAGGAATGATGTCAAAAATATTAAGTCTTAATAATCTCTAAATAAAATTTGTTTAGTTGATGATCGTGACTTGATTAGATTTCCCTAAAAGGAGGTTTAGTATATTTAATTGTATTTGATTTGTATATTTATTCATTTGTATAATACTATATATGATATATATGAGTTATTAGATATATCACACTATTTATGGTAATTATTTGAGAAAATGATCAAAATGGTCCTTCATGTATGGGGGTTGAATTGTTTTGATCCTTAATATATTACTTGATAGAAATAGTCTTTAATGTATGCAAAATAGGTATCACTTTAATCCAAACCCCTAAATTGAACTCTTCTCTGTTAAATTAAAGATCCCCCTCCCAAGGTCATTTCTCCCTTTTCCTTGTTTGCCCCACCCATTTTCTGGTTCTTTTTCATTACATGATCTTTCTCAATAAGAGGATCGTAGTCCACTCTATATAAATGAAGAGCTTATTCAAACTCATCCATAATTTCTGCAACCTAAACAAATACTTTTTTCTTCTTCTCTTAAAAAGTTGCTAGCTTGTCGGTCAAATTGAGAATACACCAAATTCGGTGAAAGGGCACAAAAACACTCACCTAATGATTTCATGTTTTGTTGAATTAACTAATTAGCCTCATCCAATCCAAAAACCATCCAATTCCTTCAAAAGGGATTATAAGTTAATAGTAATAAAATAATGAACAACTTTTTTTGATGGTGTATTATGTAAGCATGGATCTGCTACTGTTCTGTATCATTATATTATCAGTTTTATCATATGAATCGTCCTTGAAGGGATAACTTTTTTTATATTATTTTTTTGAAATCAACAAAAGTATCTAAAAATAAAGTCATTAATACCATTATTAGAAAACGAAATAAGCTGCTTAAATAAGTACCATTGAATTCCTCATCCAAGTATTACAATGAGTGCTAAATTTAAATCTATTTTAGGAAGATAATGCAATGAAGAGAGGAATAGAAAGATAGGCAGAGCAACCAAGCAGAAAGGATGGGGATCGTTAGTTTTAAACAGAGAACATTTAAATTTAGGGTTTCACCAAAATGATATTCATTTTGCATACATTAAGAACTATGTATATCGAGTGATATATATCAAGGATCAAAATAATGCGACCTCCTTACATGAAGGACCATTTTGATCATTTTCTCTATTTTTTTCAAGTAGGAAAGATAAATTGTAATCACAAAATAGATAAAAAGTGATTTTATTTATCAAGATTGTGAGTCAACTTTGTTAATTGCTAAATTATTTATCTAAATTTTCTCTATTATTTATGGACCACTAAATCATATTTCTCAAACGTAGATTAATTTGGACCTCCTTGAAATATATTTGGGCATGAGACAAATTTTGAGGAAGACTGTATTTAATATCTTGATCTATTTATAAATATCTGACGATGAGTTTGTGAGATACTTGAGATGCCCTCTTCAAGGGAATACATGTTCCTTTTTATAGATTTGAGCAAGGTTTAACGTAAAGTAACATTAAAGATTTTTGTGCTTTTCTACTCAACCATCTCAAGATTAAGCAGAATGAAGACCAAAGTAGAACTACAAAAATAATGTATATTTTTCACATGTATTAAAATTTTACTTATGATAATAGTATTGCATTAGAAGTCATGATCTCCATAATCTATAAGATTTTAAAATTTATGTTTTTCAAATTCAAAATTAATGCATATTTTACATTGTCTCCTTTATAGTTTAATTGCTTCATAGAAAGTTTTTATTATTTACTTAAATAATGATGCATTTTGTAACAGTAAATTGATATAGATATATATTGTTATGTCCCCGTCCCTTGAAAAAATCGAATGATACATCAATTTTAAAGCTTATATACTCATGGTCAAAATTTGATTGTACATTAAAGTTTTTATTTTACAAGAAACCTTTGTGAGCGACTTTCATGAATTATGCTTTAATTATTTCTTATATATTATGAAAGAAATATTTTGACACAAATATTATTGATTTTAGATATATCACATATACATAGTAGAGATACACTAATCTATCTATCTATATCTATCTATACTACCTTAAAAGCATTAACTCCTTAACTTGAATATTAAATTACTATAATACCCCCAACTTAAAACACCCAATTTAGTATATATTATATTTATTTATTTGTTCTCTATTATATTAAAAGCTGACACCATTTCACATTGATAGGTAGTGACTTTCCGAAGGTTTGTGACTTTTTCGATGAGTTATGACATTTCCGAAAAGTTGTGCTTTTCCTGAAGATTTGTGACTTATCTAATAAGGCACGATAAGCACATTTTCATACTATCCTACGATTTTTTTTTTAAGTTTTCTATTCTTCTTCTTAAAACAAGGAAGATTGTGAGAGTTGTTCAATTATACAATTACAATATTTTTGTGGGTAAACTGGACAGATCAACAAAAATAGATGCAAAACAGAAAATGGAATAACTCAACTTCAAACGAGAAGACTATCTAGATAATTAATATGTACTCATTTTCATAGCCATAAATACACTTATGCAGCAACTTCTACTTGACAAGAAGTTCAATGATTTTTAGTTGCACAAACTACAACTTGGTGTTCAAGCAGTGTAAGTCTAAAACTATTGGAGAAAAAGGATTTGATCAAAAATTTGTTTGAAGATTCCAAACTTTAGGTACTCCTCCATTTCCAATTATTTGTTGTACTTTTATTTTTATTCAGTTTAATATAGAATGTTCTTTTTTGGGGGGGAGGGGGGTGGGGGCGCATTTTTAAGACCACAAAGTTAAAAGACATTTTTATATATTCTACATATCCTTGAATTAAAAGTCTTCTTTATTTTTTGAATTTCATGTCAAATTTAAATTAGGCAAAACGATATCCCTTTGTTGTCTATAAATAGAGAGTTTTCTGACATTTTTAAATTACGAATTTTGTAAGTTTTCTATTCTTCTTCTTAAAACAAGAAAGAATGCCAGAGTTGTTCAATTATGCAATTACAATATTTTTTGTGGGTAAACTAGACAGATCAATAAAAATTGATGCAACAAGGAGAATGGAATAACTCAACTTTAAACAAGAAGACTATCTAGATAATTCATATGTACTCATTTTCATGGCCATAAATATATTGTTGCAACAACTTCTACTTGATAAGAAGTCTAATGATTTTCTATTGCACAAACTACAACTTGGTGTTCAAGTTGTGTAAGTCTCAAACTGTTGGAGAAAAAAGATTTGATCAAAAACTTATTTGAAGAGTCCAAACTAGATTTAAGGTACTCCTTCATTTCCAATTTATTTGTTTTACTTTTATTTTTATTCAGTTAAACACCAAATTTAGTATATCTTCATATTTTGTATTGTACTATATTTATTTATTTATTTATATTATATTAAAAGCAGACCCCTTTTCACATTGAAGGGTTGTGATATTTTCAATGAGTTATAACTTTTTCGATGAGCTGTGACTTTTCTACAGGATTGCTACTTTTCCAAAGAGTTTTGACTTTTCCGAAGGATTGTGACTTTTCCAAAGAGTTCTGACTTTTTCAATTAGTTGTGACCTTTTTGAAGGGTTGTAACTTTTATTATAAGGCACAATAAGCATTTTTTTTCATACACTATCCTTTATTGGCTATAAAAAGAGAGGTTTCCTCAAATATTTGAACTATAATTTTTTTAAAAATTTATTTGGTCTTCTTCTTCTTTTTCTTAAAACACCCACTTTAGTGTCTGTCACGACCCAGATTGTCGTGGTTGGCACCCACACTAACCCTCCGGTGGTTGAACCATTAATACTAATCAGCTAACCAAAGAACTAAATATTTAAAGATATGGAAGCAGGCTTAAATGCAGAAATAAAGTAGAGTTCTCATAAACTCCGAAAGTCTAACAATTCATTACTAAAACATTGCGGAAAACACCCCTAAAATCTGAAAGTCAATTTACTAAAACATCTAAAGTTCAACAAGTCTAAAGAAAATGGGTACAACCCAATTAAACATACGAATAAGTCTAACTAGAAAGTTTGAGTCTGAAAGAGTGGACTAAAACATAGAGGACCCATGGTAGCATGAAAGAACTGGCTCACCCTTGAATCTGATGTTGCTCACTAATCTCCTAAACGAGGTCTGTCAGTAGCCGCCTAATGATGTCCTGTACTCAACAAAGAAAGAGCAAGTGCAGTATCAGTAGATAACCATAGTGCACTGGTAGGATCACGTGACTATTCCAATAAGTGAAACATATACAAGCAGTCACAACATAGTAAATACTCATATACCGAACAAACACATTATCAATTATCATTTTAAAAGAAATGTTCCATTTCACATTTTCAACAATACGCACCTATGACAAGTCAATGGTCCTCTCATGGAACCCATACCCAAACTGTTAGTGTGCCAGATCGTGACACCCGATCCAAGTTAGTGTGTCGGAACGTGACACTTGTTCTATCGGTACGTGACATCTGATCCCAGTTAGTGTGTTGGTACGTAACACCCGATCCATTCAACAAGCCACAATCACAATCACAATGTACATTCTCATAATCATACAATCAAATGTTGATTCATGGCATACAATCAAATGTTGATTCATGGCATACAATCATTCATTCATACTCATTCGCATTTGATGTGATCAATAGTGCAACATTCGCATACATACATGCATTACAATGAAGCAAATACTAGCATACATCACACAAACATGAAATCAAACAATCACCTACCTTGAAAACTGGTCAGTTTTGAGCTGTCGAGTGACGATTGCTCCATCTCTTAAGAAAGGAAGCGGTCAAGCTTGAATCCTCCTAAGAAACTTGATTCCTCCCTTTCCGGATTCTTTCCACTTGTTCTAGGTCTACAAACAATCAATTCAATGCAAGTATCAATAATTAAGGTCTAATTTATTTGGATTATAGCAAACTCAATAACCCAAGATCGAAACCATGATCCTATGGTACAGCTAAGGCTTTTTCCCACCATCAATTTCAGTTCAAAACCCTCCCCCAACAATAGTTAACCAAGAATCCAAGTTCTACGGATCGAAAAACGGATTAGGGGAGTAGAATCATTACCTTTAGTGCTAGAAGAGGTGGAAAACTGTCAAGAACATGCCCTGATTTATCTCTTAGTTCTCAAGAATGAAAATTGCAGAATAATGGTGTTTTGGGGTTTATTTCTGACTTAAGTCGCGATTGTCCCGCTACAGCGGTCTCGCCCTGGCGGAAATAATTCCTTACGTCGAAATTAGAGTTTGAAACCCCCATTTCACAATACACCTTCAATCCATGACACTCAGAAACTATGCATTCACGCTAAGTTCAGTTTCGGGAGTTCTACTCGCCCGAATTCAATTATGTAATAGTCGTACGGGTTCCTTAATGTCTTAGCTATATACTCATGCGATCAAATTCATCATTAGATCTCTCACTCATTACTAGATCTCCTTGGACCTCACTGACTCCGATTTCGTCCAAATTTGGACTAGGCTAGGAATTCTCAAGTTACTACTAAAAAGTTTTCCGGCCCAAAAAATTTCCCCAGTGGCTTTGCTTTAATGACAGGATAGGTCGTTACAATAGATACTAATTTACCCATCACTCGTCCCCGAGTGACAAACTAGGAAAAATGGCTAAATTAAGATTGGGGTCGTACCTGAATCGTCGAACAAATAGGGGTATTTGTCTCGCATGTCCTTCTCAGTTTCCCAAGTATCTTACTCTCTTTGGTCCTCAGCTTCTAGACATCACGATCAAGAATTGCAACCGGTTCCTCCTCATATTGAAGGTCTTTGTCTAATAACACTGAGTCCTATTTTATAATGTAATCTCTGTCCCCATGGTACTTATTCAACATGGATACATGAAACACTGGATGAACTTCAGATAAGCTAGGTGGTAAGGCCAATCTATAAGCCACTGGCCCTACACAGTCAAGAATTTCAACTGGACCAATGTATCGAGGACTAAGCTTGCCCTTCTTGCCAAATCTCCTCAATGAATGTGGCCCTTACCTCAATACTAGCTAATACTCCACCTTTCTCTAAGACACCCAACTACATGAACTTAGTTCCAAGGTTTGAATTTCCTTAGCCAAAGGTCACTTGGATACACTCAAGAAAGCTAGACTACCCATACTCACCGCTTTCTGGCTTAGTGCGTTTGCCACTACATTAGCCTTACCCAAATGGTATTGGATGGTGACATCATAATCCTTAAGTAACTCCATCCACCTTCGTTGTCTCAGATTTAGATCTTTTTGAGTCAATACATGTTGTAGACTACAATGATCAGTAAACACCTCACACTTGACACCATAGAGGTAATTCTGCCAGATCTTTAGAGCAAACACTACCACTGCCAACTCTAAATCATGTGTTGGGTAATTCCTCTCATGCACCTTCAACTGCCACAATGCATAACCTATAACATTCTTATCATGCATTAACACAGCACTCAAAACCGAATATGAAGCATCACAATAAACAATAAAATCCTTACCTTCCACCGGTAGTGCTAGAATAGGTGTTGTGGTCAAAAGGATCTTGAGTTTTTGGAAGCTCTCCTTACATTTTTCAGTCCATTTGAAAGGTACCTCCTTTTGGTCAACCTTGTCTGATGCGTGGCAATAGAAGCAAAGTTCTTCACAAATCGACGTTAGTAGCTAGCGAACCCCACAAAAACCCTAACCTCAGTCACAGAGCTAGGCCGAACCCAATTCATAACCGCTTCAATCTTTTGGGGATCTACCATTACCCATTCCCTTGAAACTACATGCCCCAAAAAAGCAACTGAATCCAACCCAAACTCACACTTAGAAAATTTAGCGTACAACTTTTGTATCCCAAGAACACCCAGAACAGTACGAAGATGCTCTTTCTTACTCTTTGAATAAACCAGAATATCATCAATAAAACATATAACAAAAGAATCTAGAAATGGTTTGAATACACCATTAATCAAACTCATGAAAGCTGCAGGCGCATTTGTCAACCCAAACGACATTACTAGGAACTCATAGTGCCCATAGCATGTCCTAAATGTTGTCTTATGTACATCATCATGCCTAATCTTTAACTGATGGTAGTCAAACCTTAGATCAATCTTAGATAAAACTGATGCACCTTGCAACTGTTCAAAAAGATCATCTATTCGAGGCAATGGGTACTTTTTTAGAATAGTGACCCTATTCAATTGCCAATAATTTATACACATCCTCATACTACCATCTTTTTTTTAACAAACAAGACAATAGCACCCCACGGGGAAACACTAGGACGGATAAAACATTTATCAAGAAGTTCTTGGATTTGAGCCTTAAGCTCTCTCAACCCTACTGGGACTATGCGATAAAGAGGGATGGAAATGGGGCGGGTACCAGGTTCCAAATCAATGCAAAAATCTATATCTCTATCTGAAGGCATACCAGGAAAATCAGTAGGAAACACTTCTCTAAATTCTGACACCACGGGAATAGACTCAATAGAGGGAGACTCAATCTCAACATCCTGAATATGAGCCAAATAAGCCAAACAACCCTGCCCCACCAGTTTTCTAGCCTGAATAAAGGATATGACCTTAGCTAGCTTAGGCTTGTACACCCCTTCCCACTCTAGAGTCACAGATTACAATTAAGCACAACATAATAGGGGGACAACCAAGTCTTGCCTAAGATTATATCAAAGTTAGTCATGTCCAAAATAACCAAATCATCCCAAGTCTAAAAACCTATAAACAAGATAAGACAAGCACGATAGACATGGGTGGCTATGATAGACTCTCCAACTGGGGAAGAAACATGGATTGGGGAATCAAGTACATCACAAATCATATCAAATCCCAAGGCACTCTGAATGGACACATAAGAATAAGTAGAACCTGGATCAAATAACACATTAGCCATTCGGTCACAAACAAGAATAGTACATGTGATCACTGCATCAAAAGACTTTGCGTCGCTCTTTCCTGGAAAGGCATAACACTAAGCCATGTCATCTTGATGGACGACTTCCCTGCCTGGTTACGCCGTACCTCTACTTGCATTACCATTTCCCCAACCTCTACGGCCTCGCTAATTACCTCATCACCCACCTTGTAGACGTCCTCGACTATTATTACCATTTCCCGTGGGTACCACTACTCTAGTCTGTTGTTACGCGGGGTCCAACATGTGTGGGTGGGGACAATCTTTCCTCATATGCCCAAGTTCTCCACAATTATAACAAGTGTGATCAAAGATGGCTTGCTCCCAGGCTATCCTAAATCAAATTCTGAGGTGGAGTTCCCGAGTAATTACCTGTAGAAGCGGGCATGGTGGACTGAATTGGTCAAGCTGCAAGTGCGGTCTCCCTAAACCTATGGAATAGGAACCCTAAAAGTTACTTGTGCTCTTAGCTTTCTTAGACAATGCCTTAGCCTGCCCATCGCGCCTCACCACTTCCACTTTCTTCACAAAATTCGTTAGCTCATTAAAACTTTTGCCTGCAGAAGTCATCTGCACAGACAAAACTTGTAACTCAAAGTTTAGCCGTTAACGAATAGAGGGTTCCTCTCTTCCTCAATAGTCACCAATTGCGTAGTCTAGACAAAGCATGAAATTTTGCCTCATAAGCAGCCACAGACATACCACCTTGATCCAAAGCCATGAACTCATCCTTCTTAGGATCTCTCAAGGTCCGGGGCACATACTTCTGGGTCCAAGTGAGTGGGGGTAAAACGGAAGATCTGCACTCCACATAATCTCTCCACCACTGCTTAGCCTCACCCTGAAGCTGAAAAGTCACAAACTCTACTCCATGTTAATGGACAATACCCAACTTATGCAGCCTCTCATAACAATCCAAGATGAACTCACAGGCGTCCTCACTCTCAGAACCATGGAATACCGAAGGCTTCAGTTTTAGAAATATGGTCAACATTTTGTGTTCATTACTAGTCATCACAGGACCCAACAAAGGACGAAAAAAGGCATCATTACCTACAGTTCCACCCACCTTGGGGACAATAATAGCAATAGGGGGATTGGTAGGAGTTTGAGTTGCTTGAACTGCGAGAAGAATTCCAGGACCAACCAATCCTTTTAGGAAAGACATAATTTGTTGAGATAATACTGGGTCTAAGGGAGGAATACATGTAGTCTCAGCCTGCACCTTTTCCTCTTGTCCAACATCCTCCTCATTCTCCCCTATCTTTTCATAATGCGCAGGAGGGATCTCATTTCTGGGAGCATTCTCAATCGGAACTCCATCCCTAGCGGGTGCGACCCTTGCTCTTCTTCTACCCCTGCCTTGATCACGACCTCTTATTGTGGTCCCCTCAGCGGGCTCATTGACGGGAGCTACGGGCCTGACACCGTTGAAGCGAGTGTTAACCATTTGCGGACAGAAAAGTGAAGGAGATTAGATACAAATTCGGTTCGCTAGATACCAATTGGAATCAAGTCATGGCATGAAAGAAGATAAGAGAAAACAGAGAGAATTCCTAAAGTCCTATAGCCTCTTGAAGAAAAGTACAGACGTCTCTGTACCGTTTTGCAAGACTCTACCAGACTCATTTTGGTACACCGAGATCAACGAACCTAGGGCTCTGATACTAACTTTGTCACGACCCAAACCATCGTGATTAGCACCCACACTAACCCTCCAATGGGAGAACCATTAATACTAATCAGCTAACCCAAGAATTAAACATTTAAAGATACGGAGGCAGTTTTAAATGCAGAAATAAAGTAGAGTTCCCATAAACTCTGAAAGTCTAACAATTCATTACTAAAACATTGCGGAAAACACCCCTAGAATCTGAACATAGTAAACACGCATATATGATTAACGTTTCAAGCACACCTCATCCAATTCTAGATGAGAACGATCGTTAAGTAGTATAAAACACAATGAAGTTGGGGTCGAACCCACAGGGAGCGGTACTTGTTCAAATTCAAGTATGAAGTACAAATGTGATCTAAATAGCTATATGAATAGAAATTATCGAAAAAAAACATGTAAACAAGTCTAAGGGGTGACAATGAATGTCAGATGGGGGGTTTTGGTTTGCAATTATCAGCTACAAAACAATGCTTTAACATCAAAGCTTTAACATCAATTTATAGCATAAATTAGGCATTTGAGGACACTAAAAGTATCAAAACAAATCCCTAAATGAGCCCAAATCTTGGACTCATCAGCACCCCCAACTTAAACTTTTGCTTGTCCTCAAGTAAAACACAAGATCAGCAGTTCAATAAGGATGTCTCAAATAGTTCTGCATGAGACTCAACATGAATTCACACAAAAGGTTCAAACTACACATACAATGCTCAATTGTGCACTCAAATATTCAAATTGTGACTCACTATTATCAAAGATACTCAAGTTCACAATACTTGCTTCAAATGCAAGTTCAAGCTCAACAAAGGTACTCAAATGCCCTTTTCACAGAGATGATTCCATATTCACACAAAATTCATCAAAAATTAAAAGTCTCGTTATCACATACAACTCTCACACTCTAAAAGACGAACACATGCATAAGCTTGCCCTTATTTTCCAATAAACATTTGTTTCAGCTCACTACAAATCACAAAGGTCTTTTTAAGGCTTGTAACGGGGCTGAGTGTAAAGGTATGGTCATTTAGGCTTAGTGGCTTCTACTTTCATGAAGTATGGCCTGAAAATCACTCTTTCTCCTTCTCCTTCACATTCAAACATGTTCAAACTGCACTCCATTAATCAACTAGACATGAATCACCGAATACCTCATTTTTCACTATGTTCACCACTTTATTTCACAATTTTTGTTCTTTTTCAGTCTTCTTCTTTTCTTTCTTCTTTTATTCTTTTTTTTTTTTTACATGGAGGGGTTCCATCTTTTTCAAAACAGTCCAACAGAGGGGGGATTTTTCACACTTCTTCACTTTCCTACTTTTTCACCACACCCCCAACTTAGGCTTTTGGCCTAAGTTGGCTAATCAAACACACCAAAACTTCATGAAGGTTATAGGTGATGGGATAAAGAGGTCAAAGTTGCTCAAGTTTCTTCCAAGAAAAGGATGGGCTCAATGGGTGCCAAAACAAGATTCACACTTCTCAAAAGGGTGGCCACAAAAGAGGTATATTGTCAAATTGGTTCACTCTTTAAAATTCTTGCCTAAGATCATTTCAATTGTTCACTTCACTCAATCAATCGGACCAACAGGGCAAGTTCTAGGTGTCATCAAATGCAATGCTCAAGACGACATCACCACACAAGGCATTGGTGTCACGACCCAGGGGTACACCCTAGATGTAACATGGCGTACTTGACCCCAAAGGGGTCTCATACAAGCCCTTAGCATCATAACATAAAATAATAGAAAAGTGCAAAATTTTAAAACATTTTTCATACGGTCAAAGTCTTTATACAAGCAAAGCGAAAGTCTTATTACACTTGTCTCAAACCATCTAGAACATGAACATCTTAGGGACCATGCCCATACAATAGTCTAACACATTAAAAGAAAGACAAAAAAAGAAGTGGTGGCTATATCTTCGATGCTATGAGAACTCATCAAGTCTTCAACTTCTTGCTCTTCTAGAAACTTAGCCACAAGAATGGAACTCAAAATCGCCGGACCCTACATTTGATGAGAATGTAGGCAAGATTATGCGTTAGTACAAAAGTACTAAATATGATAGCTAACATAACAGCATAAAAGCATAACATAAGGGTTAGTCAACATAAGTCATATGCCATAATCATAAGAGATACTTCATGAAACATAAACTATGAGCATAAGAGGCAATAACATAGTCATAAGCATAATCTCCAACATAGGCATAATATAAGCATTAGTCAACCCTTAATCCTTCATATCATAAGAGGAACACTTCATAAGTAGCTTCAAGTCATACTTGATCAATGTATGGATAAGACCCCATAATCTCACCCACACTAAGTATCACCTTAGGCCATCATAAAGACTTACCATTTTTTATCTCATCCTTAGTTTATTTCCCATAGACAAGGGAATCTCTCACCTTTAGTCAATCATAACAAGGAAGGCAACTATAGCACAATCCTATCTAAGCATACATCATATTAGAGAACACTTTCTAGGTAACCTTAAGTCATACTTGTGCAATGCATGGATAAGACCTCATAATCCTATCCATACTAAGTACCACTTTAGGTCATCATACTCATACTTCTTGATTGGATACTAGTCCCCCTTTTATGACATTGGAACACTACACTACCAAAAAATCGCCTTTTAGCCACGGTTAATTAGCCACGGTTGCAACAATTGTGGCAAAATTAGCTAAAAAATAAAAAATTCTCTACATAGTACGAATTGTGGCTAAACATCTGTGGCTAAAATAGGCGGGTAAAATTTCATTCCCTCCCTTTATTTTTTCATTTGCCTCTTTTTCTATTATCTCCCTCTACTCACTCTCTTTTCTCTCACTTCACCCAAAACCAACCCCCAAAATCTAAATCAATTTCTGCCCAAAATTCAACTCTCTTCTTCAAAGTCGATTTCTATCAAAAGCCGCTTCAAATAGTTGTGTAATGTGGTAAGTTTGCTTCGTTCAAGTAACAAATCTTTGGAATCTAGTGTATTTAAACTCAAAATTGAATGTAGGGTTTTGGATAAAGTTTTTGTTTATTGAAGTTATGAGCT
>JAJOOR010037051.1:0-14736 GCA_036250505.1 Solanum acaule | reverse complement strand
TTGCAAATACAAAGCCACCCATGTGTTTTCGGCTTGCCCGAGAGGGAGGTCGCGAAACCAAGACCACTAGACTGATGGCCTAAGGAGTGGGTCGACATAAGGTTCAGCCCGAGAGGGTGAGCCCTAGTCCCATATCCTAACACTCAGCTCGAGAGAGTGAGTGGGGTAAGGCGTAGGGTGGTCTTTATGCGACAAATGGGTGTCCGAGAGGAACACATTTGAAATAGGGTAAGTTGCCCGAGAGAAAACTTCTTTCCATTTAAAGCTTAGCCTAGTCACTATTATCTTACAAATTTCCTTTCAAAAGCATGTACCCAACTACTTATCTCAACTTGTATTGTGGTCACACCCCAAGAATTCTTACCCATACTTGATTTTCTTGTTATTTTTGTTGTGTTTACTAATTGTGACAAAACCCTTGAATCGATATTTGACACTTTTGTGTCACCCCCTTTAATTTACTATGTTTTTACTCGTTAATGTCTTTAGTTATGATTAGTTAGAACTAAATTTTATTTTTCTATGAATTCTCAAAACCACTCCCTTGGGACACGACCCCAACCTTTAGTTGGGTTACTATATTATCGACGATCGTAGACACTCGTACCGTAGGTTAGTGTCATTGGTCACGATAAGCATCAATGAACAGGGTGTTCAAGAAGTATTTGGACTTGTTTTTTATCGTCTTTATTGATGATATCCTCATTTACTCTTGGAATGAGGAAGAACATGCGACTCATTTGAGAGTTGTCCTACAAACTCTCAAAGATAGCCAGTTATTCACTAAGTTTAGCAAATGTGAGTTTTGGTTGCAATCTGTTGCTTTTCTTGGTCATATCATATCTAGCGAAGGGATCCGAGTGGATTCTTAGAAAATAGAAGCAGTGAAATAATGGCCCAGACCTACCTCTCCTACAAATATCAGAAGTTTCTTGGGTCTAACGGGTTATTATAGAAGGTTCGTGGAAGGATTTTTATCCATAGCTTCTCCATTGACTAAGTTGACTCAGAAAAAGGTTAAGTTCCAGTGGTCAGATGATTGTGAAAACAGCTTCTTAGAACTGAAAACTAGGTTGACTACAACTCCTGTTTTGACTCTACCAGAGGGTTCAGACGGTTATGTGATCTATTGCGATGTGTCCAGAGTCGGCCTAGGTTGTGTGTTGACGCAGCGAGGTAAGGTTATAGCTTATGCTTCTAGACAGCTTAAGGTGCATGAGAAGAACTATTTGACTCATGACCTCGAGCTTGCAATCGTAGTATTTTTCCTTAAGATTTGGAGACATTACTTGTATGATGTTCACGTAGATGTGTTCATAGACCATAAGCGCCTTCAGTATGTGTTCACCCAGAAAGAGTTGAATCTTTGACAAAGGAGATGGCTTGAGTTCCTCAAAAAATATGATATAAATGTGCTTTACCATCCTGGTAAGGCCAATGTAGTAGCAAATGCTCTTAGCAGACTATCTATGGGTAGTGTAGCACATGTTGAGGAAGAAAGGAAGGAATTAGCAAAAGATGTTCATCGGCTTGCTCGCTTAGGAGTTTGCATATCAAATAATGGTGTGACAGTTCAGAATGGGTCAGAATCTTCATTGGTAGCAGAGGTTAAGGAAAAACAAGACAGTGATCCTATATTGCTTTAACTAAAGGGTGTAGTTCATTAGCAAAGAGTTGAGGTTTTCTCCGAAGGGGAGATGGTGTGCTTCGCTATCAGGGTCGTTTATGTGTTCCTAAGGTGGGTGAGTTGAGACAACAGATCCTTACAGAAGCCCATAACTCCGGGTATTCTATTCATCCAGGTGCCACTAAGATGTACCATGATCTGCAGGAAGTCTTTTGGTGGAATGGCATGAAGAAGGATATATCAGATTTTGTGGTTAAGTGCCCTAATTGTCAGCAAGTGAAGGTAGAACATCAGAAACCATGGGGTATGACTCAATAGATCAACATTCCTACCTGGAAGTGGGAAGTGATAAACATAGACTTCATTACAGGTTTACCTCGTACTCGAAGATAGCATGACTCCATTTGGGTGATAGTTGACAGAGTTACTAAGTCTGCACACTTTTTGGCTGTTAAGACAACAGATTCGGCGGAGGACTACGCCAAGCTTTACATTAATGATATAGTAAGGTTGCATGGGGTTCCTTTTTCTATCATCTTAGATAGAGGTCCTCAGTTTACCTCTCATTTCTCGAAGTCATTTCAGAAAGGTCTTGGTACTCAGGTTAATCTTAGCATATTATTTCATCCACAGACAGATGGTCAGGCAGAGCGTATGATTCAGACCTTAGAGGACGTGTTGAGAGCTTGCGCGATCGAATTCAAGGGTCGTTGGGATGATCACCTTCCTCTTATAGAGTTTGCCTACAATAATAGCTACCATTTCAGTATTCAGATGGCCCCTTATGAGGCACTGTATGGGCATAGATGTAGATCTCCAGTTGGTTGGTTTGAAGTAGGTGAAGCAGCCTTGATAGGACCAGATTCGGTTCTTAATTCTATGGAAAAAGTTCAACCCATTAGAGATAGGCTTAAGATAGCCCAGACTCACCATAAGTCCTATGCAGATGTAAGGAGAAGGGACTTAGAGTTCCAAATTGATGATTGGGTTTTCCTGAAAGTGTCACCTATGAAAGGGGTGATGAGATTTGGTAAGAAAGGGAAGCTTAGTCCTAGATATATAAGACCTTACAAGATCTTGAAAAGAGTTGGTAAAGTGACGTATGAGTAAGAGTTGCCAGCAGAACTAGCAGCAGTGCATCCGGTTTTTCACATTTCGTTGTTGAAGAAGTGTGTGGGTGATCCAGCATCTATAGTACAATTGGAAAGTGTGGTTGTGGAAGATAGTATCACTTATGAGGATGTGCCAGTTGAAATTCTTGATCATTGGGTTCGAAGGTTGAGAAACAAAGAAGTCGCTTCAGTCAACGTTTTGTGGAGAAGTTAGTCAGTACTTGGGAAGCAGAAGCAGCCATGAAGGCCAAGTAACCTCATCTCTTTCCTTCCGATTCCATTCCAGCTTGAGGTAATAGTTCATCTCCAGCTTTTCAATCATTCATGCGTAGCTTCAGTCTTAGTATCATGTTCCTTCCATTTATACTTGCATTTTCAGTGTACTTGGAACTAAGTTCAGTCAAAAATCAATTTCTAGTACTTAGTGGTAGGGTTTACAACTCTTTCCCTCTCCGTCTCAGCTAGTTTAGGCTTCATTCGAGGACGAATGTTCCCAAAGGGGAGATAATGTAACACCTCAGAAATCAAACTTAGAACTTTTAGTAGAAAAACCAGGTGAACCACGATATGGTTCACGAACTGTGAAAGGAACCACGGTGCGTCAACCTGTCTGTGGACTCACACCAACCTAGAAGTGGTGGACCACAGGACCCTTCACGGGCCATGGACCACCACACGAGCCGTGGTAGCTTCCGTAAAGTCGTGCCAGTATAGCCCCTAGCCCAGGTGAAGGACCACGAGGAACTTCACGGTCTGTGAAGTGGACCGTAAAGGGAAGGCCGTGTGAAGGATCACGACCAGCTTGACAGTCTGTGGTCCCTGTGACGGTCCATCATAGGGCCCATGGTAAGCCTAATCAGGTTTTTAAGTAAGGTCGTTTTGGTCTTTTCCCCTATGCGTTGGACACCTAAACTACGTCGTTTAACCCCTAAACTACATAGTTTCGGTCAGTTTTAGCCTAGAAACTAAATTAGAACCTACCCTAGTCAATCCATTCTCCAAATCATCCAATTAGAACAAAAAGAGGAGAAAAAAGTCGAGTTGTCCCTCAATAACACGCATCAAGGTTTTCTTCAGTTCCAGCCCCAAAATTGAAAGATTTCTCCGTGAATCTCGTCACCAGGTATGTGGGATTTCACTAGTGGTTTCCTTTCACCCATTGGGTCCCTAGAATTCAGTCATATTCTTGATTCCCTCCATACTATCTAGACCTAGGGTTTCTAGAATTTCAGCAAAATACTATAATTTAGTTATTGTAACGTTCTTAATCAGATTATCATGTCTTAGTATTGTTTTTGCGTAGATTCTTGCATAAACTCAGAACCCTAGTTATGTAGTTCTTTTAGTTCATGAATTACATTAGCTAGGACAGATACACAAATATACATGCCTCAGTTTTCGAATGCTTCATTATCAGAAATAAATGTTGCATTTTCATATTTGCATGTCAGATTATTGAGTTATCCAGTTTACTTCTGTTATGTTATAGTTTTCACATATTCAGTTGGGTTGGGAGTAGATTTTAAACCATGTTGGACTAGGGTCAGTCACCCTCAAGTCCCAGAACTACGTGCCCCCGTAGGTTATTAGTCCACTTTGTAGGCATCAGTTTAGTGATCACGTTAGTCATGCCTTTATACCTCTGGCAGGGTATATTGGGTCCTCTCGATGAGACGTATACATCGAACTCCACGTTTAGCTCACGTGGTTTTATGTCGGTTAATAGTAGCTCCCACAGTCAGATTATGTTGCATTGACTATGTTATCAGTTACAATTCAATATTCAGTTTCAGCATGTATAAACTTCGTCTTTGCATTCAGTTAGTTCATGTCCATTATTTTTAGTATAGTATCATGCTCATCTTATAATATTGCTCAGTAAGAAGCTTTGTTCAATTATGTATATTGTTCAGCTTTATTCTATCATGCATGCTCAGTACCTTTCAAGTACTGACGCATACTCTGCGCTATATCTTCTCGTGATGTAGGTTTGGGTCCTCAGCATTCAGTTCACGTATAGATCGGTTCCCAATCTCCAGTTTAGCAGCTTTAGTGGTGAGTCCTCATATTTCAAGGACAATAGACACGTTTCGATATTTAGTATTTTCATTTCAGTTTTTAGTATTCGCTAGAGTTAGTTGGGCCATGTCCCAGCATCTCTAGTCAGTTAGAGGTTTTATTTTAGACATAGTTAGATTCAGTTTTAGCCTTGGAGTTTGATCTTTCAGTTGTCATTAAACTCTTGGTTTATTTATTCAAATAGTAATAGGTATTCTCCATCATTTCAGTTTACATCATGTTTCAAGCTTCCACACAGTATTTCTAATTTAAATAATTCTTTAAGTATGCTTATGATATGCCAGCAGGGTTAGCTTTGGGCACTCGTGATCATAGGTCCCGTGTCCGCATCCTGGGGTAGCCTCGGGGAGTGACAATAGGCTCCTCTTCAAATGACAAGTCTAGACCTAATGCTACTTAATTAAGCGAAAGTACATGGGAATCATCCAGCACATACTTCTGAAGCATAGAGACATGAAACACGTGATGTATAGCTAATAAGCTAGGCGCCAAGGCCAAATTAAAGGCCACATCTCCCACTCTGCTCAAAATCTCAAAAGGTCCAATGAATCTAGGGCTAAGCTTGCCCTTCTTTTTGAACCTCATCACACCCTTCATAGGTAAAACTGGGAGCCAAACGTGATCACCCTCCATAAACACTAGGGCTCAAATTCTCCGATATGCATAACTCTTCTGCCAACTATGGCATATCAATAGTCTACCCTGAATCATACGAACCTTCTCCATAGCATCTCTAAGCAAGTTTGTATCTAAAGATTTCTTCTCAGCTAAATCAAACCAACTGATCGGAGATCTACACCATCTGTCATGCAACGCCTCTAATGGAGACATGTGAGTACTAGAGTGATAACTATTGTTGTAAGAAAACTCTGCTAAGGGGAAATATTGATCCATTTTGCACCAAAGCCAATCACACATGGTCGAAGAATATCCTCTAACACTTGAATAGTCCGCTCGGACTGCTCGTCAGTCTGAGGACGAAAGGTCTTACTCATATCTATCGAGTACCCAAACCATGTACTAAGGCCTTCCAGTAGGAAGTGAAGAAAGAACCTCGATCAGAGAAAATGGATAGGGACTCTATGAAGTCATACAATCTGACTAATATAAAGTTGGGCTAATTTCTCCACCGTATACTTCACCCAAACTGGAAAGAAATAGGCTGACTTGGTTACCTTGTCAATAACCACTCAAATGGAGTCATAACCACCCACAGTAATAGGCAAACCATCAACAAAATCTATAGTAATATGCTCCTACTTTCAAGTAGGAATAAGCATCCTCTAAGATACACATCCAAGCCGCTGGTGCTCACACTTGACTTGTTGGCAAGTCAAGCACCAAGAAACAAAGTCTACAATATCCCATTTATGCCACACCACCAATAATGATGACTTGGATTATGATACATCTTCCCACTCCTGGATGAATGAAATATCTAGAACAATGGGTCTCCTCAAGAATCAATCTAATCAACTCGCTAACCTTAGGCACATATATCCTGACTCTAATCCTCAAGACACCAACAGAATCAAGGATAGCCTCCTTGGCTTCCCCTCTCATCACTTTGTCTCGAATGAGACACAACTTCTCATCATCAAATTGGTGCTCACGGATCTTCTAAACTATAGAAGAGTGGGCTTATATAAAATCAATCAAACCACCACTCTCCTAAGAAATCTGTAACCGGATAAGACTGTTGGCTAACCTCTGAACATCTCTAGCCAATGGTCGAACACTAATAGCGGCAAAATTCTCCATACTAGAAATCTCTCTACTCAAAGCATCGGCAACCACATTGACCTTCCCTAGTTGATACAAAATTGTGATATGATAGTCCTTCAGTAGCTCAAGCCATCTACACTCCCTCAAGTTTAGATCCCTTTAACTGAAAATATATTGAAGACTCTGATGATCTGTGAAGACCTCACAATGCACCCCATATAGATAATGTTGTCATATCTTAATCACAAACACTACAACTACCAACTTTAAATCATTAGTAAGGTTGTTCTTCTCATGGGTCTTCAACTTTCTAGAAGCATAGGCGATTACCTTCCCTTTCTGCATTAGAACTCCACCTAACCCAACTCAAGAAGCATCACAATATACGGTAAAGTCCACACCTTACTAGGGTAGAGTAAAAATATGAACCAAAGTTAACAGGGTACTGGGCTTTTGAAATTGTTCCTCACACTCATCAGACCACTGGAAGCTCACACTCTGTCGAGTCAATCTGGTTAAAAGAGATGCAATAGTGGAGTAACTCTGAACAAATCGCTTGTAGTAGTCTGCAAGTCCCACAAAACTCCAAATCTCACTAACTGAAATAGGCCTGGTCTAACCTCTAACTGCCTCATTCTTGGAAAGATCCACCCAAATACCCTCATTGGACACTATGTGTCCCAGAAATGTAATAGAATCAAGCCAAAACTCCCATTTTGAGAATTAGGCATACAACTTCTCTTCCCTCAATCTCTGGAGCACAATCCTAAAGTGTTGATCATGGTCCTCCTCAGTCTTGGAGTACACCAAGATGTCATCAATTAACACTATCACAAAAGAATCAAAATACGGTTAGAACACCTCGTTCATTTAATCCTTGAATGTTGTAGGGGGGTTAGTCAAATTGAAAAACATCACAAGAAACTCATAGTGCCCATAACGAGTCCTGAAAGCTATCTTAGGGGTATACGCTGCCTAATCTTTTGTTAATGATAGCTGGACCTCAAATTTTATAAAACAAAAGATGCTCCCTGAAGGTGATCAAATAAGTCATCAATACGAGGAAGAGGATACTTGTTCTTCATTGTCACTTTGTTCAATTGTCAATAGTCAATACACATCGTCATGGTTCCATCCTTTACCTAAAAAATATAACAGAAGCACCCAATGGAGACACACTAGGGCGAATGAACCCCTTACTCAACAAGTCTTGCAATTGATCGTTCAATTCCTTCAACTTTGCTAAATCCATCCGACAAAGAGAGATAGAGATGGGCTTGGTTACCGACTACAAGTTAATAGCCAAATTAGTGTCCCTATCTTGAGGAACACTTGGAAGATTAGTAGGAAACACATTTGAAAACTCTCGAACCACGGGCACAGAATCCATGGGAGGTGGCTAACACTACTATCCTGAATGAAGGCTAAATAGGACAAACATCCTCTATCAACCAATCTCTGAGCTTGAATGAAAAAGATAACATTGTTATGGTAAGAAACACTAGCACCCGACTATTCAACTCTCGGGACACGTGGCATTGCTAAGGTCACAATCTTAGCATAACAATCTAAATAACATGATGCGGGGAGAGCCAATCCATACCCAAGATAATATCAAAGTCTACCATCCCTAGAATGATCAAGTATACCTAAGTATCATACCCAGCCTAAGAAACAAGATATGATCGATCCACCACTAAGGAATCACCCACTAGTGTAGAAAAATGAATAGGCACGGGTATACTATCAGACATCATATCAAAACCAACAGCAAAATAGGTAGACATATAAGAGAAAGTAGACCCTGGATCAAATAATAAAGACGTAGGTCGATGGCAAACTAGGACGATACCTATAATCACAACATCAGAAGTCTCAGCCTTTGGCCTACCTAGTAAAGAATCACAATGTCCCTCTCAACCACCTCCAGTATGAGTAGTACCCCGACCTCCCCAGCTGAGTTGTAGCACCCCTACTAGAAGTCCTTCCACCTTTACAAGACTGACCTCTGCCTCGAACCCTGACCGGAGCCGCTGAATCTCTAGCTGGAGCAGTTGAATAAGTATGTTGGGATCCTGAGTGAATCTGTAAAATGATCCCTGGAACTCCACACCCAAATCAAGACCCCAGTATGGATGTTTGTTGTTGTAAATCCAATGAGCTACTATGGCCACCTTAGTAGGAACTATAGGATCCTCGGGATGTCTGCCCACTTTGAGTTATTGAAATGAACGCATGAACATGCCCATGCCGTCGAAAAAATATATCACCTCAATGTGAACCTCTACCTCTAGATGAGGCGCCAGAAAAATGACCAGAAGAACGGGTCCTCTTAGAATCCCCAAACTATTCTCTAACCATCAACTCCGCCTCATTAGTAGTACTCACAATGGACTGGAAGGAAGCCCCATCTTTGGTTTCTTTGAACACATAAGACTTGATGGAGAAAGTTAACCCTTTAAAGAATCTGTAGACTCTTTCTGCATCATCCGGAACAATAGCCATAGCATGCTTGGATAGCTCGCAGAAGTGGGTCTCGTACTCTATAACAGACAAACTGCCCTATTTCAATCCTTCAAACCTCAATCGACTTTCCTCTCTCACGCTCCAAGGAAAGAAGTAGTCCTAAAAAGCACCAGAGAACACATCCCACTATGTCGGAGGAGATCCAACTGGTCTAGACCTCACATAAGTCCTTCGACACTATCGAACAGGTCCACAAAGCTGAAGTGCAACAAAAAGAACACCACGATCATCCACTATACCCATTGCCTCAAGCATCTCATGGCACAAAGTAAATAACTCATGAGTATCCTCACTCTTACCACCCTGGAATTGGGGTGGTTTTATCTTTTGAAACCTTTCATAACATTGTTGTTGTTAGAATAACCGCAAGAGCAAAATGTGCACCAACAGTCGGTGTAAGAACCACAGGTGGCTGACCCACTTGATCATGAATAATTCGAGCCTAATGCTAACCTGGATTTTGTGCCCCTACTCTCGTCTGAGAACTATATGGTGTACCTGTCGCACCACCCTGAGAGAAGTTCTCCAACACACCCAACATTCTCAACAAAGTCTCCTAAAAAAAAGAGCTTCATACCCATGAGGAACCTGGTTCTCATCAACCTTAAGTTCTGGATTAGAAGAGACCTCTCTAGCTCAACTTCTAGCTAATGTCGCTCCATGGGCATAAACTCTAGCCGGTACTACTCCACGAGCATAACCTCTAGCTCAGGCCCTACCTCTACCCCTAGTTAGGGTCTCAACAACTGCCTCGGGGATTTCCTCCACTCTACCACTGGAAATAGAAGCTCTGGTCCTCGGCATCTGTCAAAATAACCCGTGGAAAATCAGCACTAGTGAAGTAACCATGCACAATAAGAAAGAATGTATAAAACTAGTTTTCTAACAGACTTTAAAGCCTCTCAAAGATAAGTAGAGACGTGTTTGTACCAATCCTTGAAACTCTACTTAGACTTGACTTGTACACACGTGAGACCTATGAACCTCGACTCTGATATCATTTTTCATGACTTAAAAATGGGTGTGATGACACTTGTCTATTCCCACTAAGAAAAGTCAACATCAACCCAATAACAAGAAATAAAAGCGGGAAGTAAAACAAGAATAATATAAAGGCGGAAAACTTAGTCATTCTAATATAACTCTGAAAACGTGGTTGTCATGTGTACATTCCACTAATATATAAAGTGTGGAATTGAGAGATAATTACAAGTCTCAATGGTTTTGTTTTTCAAAAAGAACAAAGCATGAACATAAAGGAAGAAAAGGCTCGTGGAGATGACAAGCAACTACCTTGTAAGTCCTTTCACAAGCCTAAGAAATCTACGAAGAAGGAGAAAAAGATCACACGGGTCTGGGATTGAAACCTACACAAGTGTAAAAGCAAAGAGTGAGTATCAAATAATATGGTACTCAACAAATAACCTATTAAACAAGGCAAAACTAGCTAAAAACGAGTACTCCTTTCATCCCCACTGAACCTCCTCAAACTACAACCTGCATAGAAATCAGCTCAACCTAACAGTTCACAATACACAGTTCACAAGTTCTCATAATCTAGTCTAATAGTCATAGTTCAATAACAAACAAGTATCAAGTATGATAATCATTCGTGTCCAGCAGAGCAATCACAAGTATCAAAATCATCAAGTCACAACAATCACGTACATCAAACACAATTCCAAAATTTATCATGCATAATATCAATCAAGACTTATGGGAACCGCCCATAGTTTCAACTCGTCGATAATGACCTCAACATCAATAACACTCGTCGAAAATGACCTTAACATCAATACACTTGTTGGAAATAACCTCGACATCAATACACTTGCTGGAAAAGACATCGGCATCAAAAGCACCTGTCGAAAATGACCTCGGCATCAATAACCATCACCTGTCTCATCATGGTGCACAAAAATCAATGCAAATGAGCAATTTCACACCACAAGCAAGAGAGTATAACTCACAACTTAAGTCCACAATAATTCCATCAAAGCATTCTATCAATCAACACCTTAGAATTCAATTCACAAAATATTATGATCAACACGTTACATTTTCATTAATCCCTAATTCATTCATTAATTTCAATCAATAGAATCGTTGAACCCATCACCTCATTCCCATTACTCCCAACACATACAATGAAGAGAAATACAAGATTCTACAAGTTTTACAAGGTTAAGAAGAGCACTTGTCTTAATTTCAATCAAAATTCAATCCAAGACTTGAGCCTTCCCTTTCCAAAAATTGTCCAAAGCCACAAAATCTATTTCAATCAAGTAATGATAATAAGATTCCGAAATAACAACACTCAATTCATACGTTTTGCACAATGGGTCAAATCAACTCAAAAATTCAATTTCGAAAATGAGATTTGAATCCAAAAAATCTTTACTTGAAAACATTACTCGAGGAGGCGTTTGTAACTCATTGGACAAAAACCATTTCGAAAAAGGATTTAAAGTCAGTACATTATCACTATTTTACTGAAGTCTTTCAATCTTTTCAAAACCTCTTTCAATGGAGGTCAAAACTTGATTTCAATCATCAAAATAATCCATTAATAAGTGGGGAAATGAGTTTGAAGTGTAGAAATCGTTACCCAAAATTTGAATCTCAAAAAAGCAGTTTGAAATTGCCACTACCGAGTTCCCAATACTCAAAATGATGAAATGAGCTTGAAGCCTCGTTTTTTGGAAAGCATTAAAGGGCACCATAAATGCGGTGGCCAATAGTTCAACCCTCCGTGAATGCTAGGGCTTTCATGCGAATGTGGAGATCATGGGTCAACGCCCTTCGCGAATGCGGTCCAGCTCCCCGGATGCAGGGAACACCAGAAGAGTAACCAAAAATCAACAATCTCTAAATCTCCGACTAGACCCTTGAGATTCGTTCGGAACCCCGTACACACAAACCATATATGCAAATTGACTATATTTGATGTTATCGCCATAGTGGAACAATCAAAACACGAATCTGATAACTCATTGACTACCATGCAAGTCACAAGAAACTAATTATAACGCCTAAAAAGGTTAAATGAAGCTCAGGTCCTCTAAAAAATCAACTAAGACCTCCGCTAGGCCTAAAATTCCTCTGAATCCAACGGAACTCTTAGAATTCCAATCCTAGTATCCGAACCCAAAACATTGACCAAAATCAACCCAAAGGCTAAAATCTCAACAATTTCCAAATTAGGACCTCAAATCCTTAAAAAGACTCAGAATTTGAAATCGAAAAATCTCTTGGACCAATTTCCACATTCTAGGACTGATAGATATGATGGAATTCTATTGCGAAACTCAAAACTCCAAAAGACACTGAAAATCACTTTTTAACAACTTTAGCCTTTCCAATTCTCAAAATTCACAACTTACAACTTTTAACTTAAAACTTGAATCAATGTCGAAAATCTTTCAAAAATGATACGGGGCCAACACCGAGAGGGGTAAAATGATAATTTTATGAAAATTTTCAAAAATGATCGACCAGGTCATTCCAATTGAATAAGCTTAGTAATCTACCTAATATAATTAATTTTCTTCAATTTTGTCTTAATGATCCTTACTTGAGCTTGCATTAAAAATTTCAACTAGATTTGAAATTGTTATTTATTCTTGATAAATATTAAATTCTTTCTGTTGCAATATTACCATCAAAACATTCTAATCATAAGAACTAGTCTTCCAAATTGAGCTAACCATCACATATACACTCCAATAAAAAAAAGCTTATTTTCTGGGAATGATTTATATCTTATGGTGTACTCTAGTACTTTCTCTCTTCTACGTTTTATCACCGATCTATTTTATTGATTCCTCGCATTTGAATTTGTATCACTTAATCAAGAATTTTAATACGGTGGAGTCCTTACTGTTAGATCGAGAAACTGATTGGTCAATGTTTCACTAGTATCAAGTCGGGATATTTCATTCAGTTTTTGTTCTTTTGTTTTTTTATCGATTGAATTCGTCTGATATTTTGATAGAATAAGTCCAAAATATTTGTCTTTTTTTTGTTTTAGTTGTATGGGGACCATGACTCTGTGCTAGTGATTTTAGGACATCCCCTTTTTATTTTTGACATGTTTTTTTATAATTTTGAGTTCTTTGGAGTCTCTTAGGATCATCAGATTCCAATAAACTAACAAAGAAAGCGATTCAATATATATAAGATGTGTGATTTTCTTTAAGAAGAAGAGACGAGCTTCAACAACATTGGAATGATTAATCTTCAAGTCAGAAATTATTGATTATGTCAATTTGATCTGCATAAATTTTGATCGCAAATGGGCTATTTGTTTGCATGTGGAGGCACAACAATATCTTGACATTCAATGAATCGAACACTAGTAGCCCCTTTTTTTCCAATCATGTAGACATAATATTCATCTATGAAATAAGTCGAGAGTGTGTTAGGTTGGGTTTAATGACCCATCATATTAAAAATGTGTATTTTTCCTTTGAAAAGGGATATTTCAACCACCATGTACAACAGTAATGTTATATGTATAGCTCGATTGAAGAGAGGATACCATCAAAGGAGACATAATAAAGCATATTTCACCCAAAAAATAATTCACACATGATCTTCAACAAAATGGTAAGATAGACGTTCAATAGATATGTTCAAGTGATAATCTTGCATACTTATTCACTAAGGCATTGCTAATATCAACAATTGAGAAGTTGAGATATAAGATTGGAATGCATCACCTCCGAGATATCAAGTAAAACTTTCATTAGCGGGAGTGAAATGCGCATTGTACTCTTTTCATTAACCATAGTTTTGTCCCAATTGGATTTTCCTGATAAGATTTTTAATGAGGCAGCATTCAAGACGTAACATGAAATGTGTATTCTTTTTTCTTCACTAGGTTTTTTCTAGTAACGTTTTAATGAGGAGCACTATCTATATACATCCAATGGGGAGTGTGATAAATACATTGAATGAGTGAATTGTCCATTTAGAACCAATTTGGATAAAAATGTATCCATTTAATTTCGGCATTTAACATAGTGACTTTTGGAGTGATATTCAACCTATAAATAATGTTGTCATTTATTATTGTTAAAAGACATACTTGAAAACATTTAAATAAAATGATCTCTACATTCTACGTTCTATATCTCATTGTTTGTAGTATATATTTACCAATGCTTTACAATAATATCTTATTATTTAAGCAGAAATCAAATTCCACAAAGTTCCAAGCTGCCTTTCCAAATTAGGATGTATAATAAACAGTCACTTTACCCATAGTGGGAAAAAAAAGCAAAATATAGCATTAAACTTCTTATACATAACCACTCAACATTTCATATATCAAACTTGTAACGAACATAAAGAACCTACATGTTCTAAAAGGGGAGGTAAAAACTAAAGGCCGTCTTTTTCTTGATATGACCCAAAAACAATTGCAGAACAAAAACAAAATTTAAGGTATCTACAGGATTCTAGTGCAGTAGTTATAACTCCATAGCATCTTCCTTACAAATACTGACTTGATAGATACCATAACCTGAAATTACTTACTAGCATTCCTATGTCGATTGGTGCTCTGAAAGTAACATAACCCTACAACATATATCATTCAAAGTTTAATATCTTTACCAAATACCCAGCTGAAAGGAACAGGAGCCTTCTGCTTGGCCCTTGCTT